>JAVJIF010016346.1:0-99416 GCA_038442645.1 Agave tequilana
CGAGAATTCGGCTACACTCTTAGGTTATACCTTGTGTGTTTAGCTTAATAGTTTTTAGTTTGCTTATATAGTTTTAATTCCGCATTAATTCATCATTAGATTAGCTGTCACCTATTCACCCCCCTCTAGATGATTACAATAGTTTGAATAGATTTTGTATTGTAAACTCTATCAATAAGGATTGTAACCTAGTACATGTAATAACACGAAAGGTGAAGAAGAAGCTAAGAAGGAGAGAGGAGGTGATGAAGCATAGAGAGAAGGTATACTCTTGTAATCTTATGAGATTCAAAGGGAAGGTAAATACTCTTGCGAGAATCAAGAGAAAGGCTATATCTCTTGTACCAAGTTTATTAATAAAATTCTCTCAAGTTTTCTCCACGTAGAAGTAGGCCAAGTTTGCGCTGAACCAACATAAATCGGCCTCGGCTTCGAGGATGTTTTTGGGCTCAATATATGAAATAAAAGCAAAAAAGTAACATAAATCATGGAGTTGGATCGAGTAGTTACCCCCTTAGATACATCACCTATGATGAGGTCCTGGGATGATTAGAAGCAAATCTCCAATCTTTCAAAAGTGGTTATGTTGGCTCCACTTAACCTCTTGAACTTCACCTTGTTCATCAATCTTTGATTTTTCTTCTTCTATAGATAAGTCCTTCAAGGTTATCCTCTCCATGTCTTCACCTAAGGAATCGATCTCTATAACATTCTTTACAAATGCATTGATTCCTCAAACTTGACATGTAAAGATTCTTAATAGTCAAAGTAGATCTATTGAAGACTTTATAGGCCTTACTAGTACTTAAATAACAACAAATATGGCTTCATAAGATTTGGCATCAAATTTCCTAAATTATCTTTAGTATTTAAAATAAGGCATTTACAACAAAAAACTTTAAAATAAGAAATATTAGGTTTTCTCAAATAGTAAATTTCAAATGAAGTTTTGAAAGTATTTTTACAAAACTAAATTCTATTTAGATGTAACCTGATGTGTTTTCAAAATTTGATTGGGGGAAAACCGTGCACGAAAAGTGTATGTTGTGAAATTAAGAGTTAAAGTGTGTGCTTTGACTTCCTCGATACTTCCATTATAGCATAGAGACTAAAACGAGTTAAATCCATAAGACGGAGGCGATAGAAGCTTACGTGGTATGTTCACGTGTCTGTTAACGGTTCTTCAATATTTGAAAGAATGAAAAGAAAAGAAAACAAAGAATGAAAAAGAGAAGTACGGTGAAACACGAAGAAGTGGGAACAGAGAAGATAAAATGTTTTTGATTTTTGAAAGTATTTCTAAAATAAAGTAAAACGATAAAGAAAACCCATAGCTACTAACTATTAATGACTCCACTAACATGCTAACCTCTTAGTGATAGTTGCCTCACATGTATCATTGGCCATCACTAGTCCTTTGTTCAAGAGCTTTACAAAGTATGGCTCATATGTTAACTTTTACATTCAAATTCAACCAACAAGTGCAACTTACACTTAAATCATCAAAACAATAAGAGCAAGTATGAAATAAACTAATGTTAGCTTTTTAGAGATTTAGATGTTAGAGTGTTAGATCCATCATCATGAGCCATCAATAGCTCTTACAAGAGTAAGGCCAAGTAGAGGCTATTAGTTTCATGTGGATTATCAAATAAGAAGTTAAACTAATTAGTGGTTTGTAGTTAGTTGTCATGAGAGAAAATATTAGCTAAACATGTAAAAGAAGTTAGAGAAGAAAACAAACATAAGTTAAGAGAGCACCTTCATAGATTATCACCTTCTATTACAAATACTCTTGCTTCCCAATCATGTACCACTCTCTCTCTCTCTCTCTCCTATTACAAGATCTACAAGAAATAAAAAACACAAAGGAGAAAGAAGAAGAACACTAACCTAAACTACCCTAAACTATAAAATAGAGATGAAACTACCTTAAAACATTGCATATCTCCAATTGAAGAACCCCAGGGGTATTTATAGGCACCAGGAAAAGGGAGCCAGGGGGCAAACCCTGGCCTAAAGTACGGGCGCGGACGCGCCCATGCGGCCGTAGAAACGCAGCCCAGGCCGCATTTCCGCGGCTCTCCTAGAGCCACGCGTCGCGCGCTGTTCCATCTGTCCCCTGTCAGATGCAAGTCCCAGTTTCTGTTTTGGGCCCTGATTTTGACGAATCAGCTCTCCAAAGTCATTGGCTATATTATAGGCCTTTAATCACCCATTAAATGGTGATTTAGGATCTTCTTCTTCATTGCACACCATGGACCTAGAAACATGCAAGAGAGGTGTTTATTAGTAGAATTTAATATGAAATAAATGTAAAAATGTGGTATGAAATATGCAGTTTTAGAGACTAATCACACCCCCACACTTATCTTTACTCGTCCCGAGCAAAACAAAAAACTAAGAAAATTATTACACCACTTTCATAGGTGACATGATTGCAATGAGCATGTGCAACAAGCCGTTAAACCTCTAAGTTTCCCCTAGAGGAGGAGTTTTGTCTCCTGAGGATTTTCAACGGATTACACCCACAAAATCCATAAAGAAAGAAATCAAATGTTAATATTTTGAAAACGCATTTTAAAATAGAGAAAAGTGTTTGAAATACTTTTGTGAAAATATAAGTGATCCAAGGTCATAGGTTAAGCAGAAATTATTCTTCCTTAAACTAAGTCGAAATGCAAAATCTTGTTATAAATTAAATGTAAGAATTTAAAATTGAATTGATTCTTTGATCTTTCGTAAAACTCTTAGAAAAATATGCACTTTTTGAACAGTGAAGAATTTTGGGATATCGACTCTAACTTTCATGCCATTTATTTTTAAAAAAAAACTTTTTTTCTTCCCTTAATTTTTTTAGGTTTTCTTATTTACCCGGGTAGTGAGCCTTTAACTAGTGACTCCCAAACCAGATGATTTTAGGGCACCAGATGAGAAAACAACCCTCGGACTTAAGGAATCAAGTAAACAAGGCTACAAAATTAAAGTGGATTATTTTGTTTTATCCTCCATTTTAGGTATTAATAATTATACTTCCTAAGGCATAATTACCCAACTTCAATAAGTGATTTATCATCATTTTATATATATATTTTTTATAGCATTTTATGACATTTTCAGTTTTTTTTTTCAATCCCAAAAAATTGTGCAAGTGTGAAGTGCATAAATCTAAGGTAAAAAATTCAAGATCAAATTATCTTTTCAATCTTACTTTCTTATCCTAAAATTTAAACAAGATCTATTATTTTGACTTGATTAAAATTTCATAATTTTAGGTATTCCTAATTCCTAAAATAATCTAAATTTAAAAAAAATAAATCAAAACTATTTATCTTGTTTCAAAAAGTTTTGTAAAAAGAAAAAGAAGAGAGTTTTATACAAAAGAAAATTTTAAAAAGTTCCTAAAAATAAGTGTAAAAGAAAGAAAATTTAAAACTAACCAACGTTAGTAAACCTCACCCTCACTTATCTCATGCATTGTCCTCAATACATTGTGAATGTGTATATACATGAAATAAATGAGAAGGAAAGAAAAATTACCTCATGGTGGTGGCTTCGGTGGTGGTCTGATTGGGCCAAGCGTTGCTATCCAACCAAGTTAATGTGGATCTTGAAGGAACCCACCAATGACCTCTCCAATATGACCCAATAACAGAATGATTGAGTGAATGGTCTTATTAAAAAGTTTGTCCCCATCTAATTTTCAATTTTCAAAAATAATTACTGAGTCATTTTCTTCAACATTCTTGTCCAACAATGAAGTGTGATTTTTGGAGATGATTGACTTGAACTCAAATGGAATAGGAACAAAAACCAATATTGACTCGAGAATTTGACTCAGATCAAGTCGAGATTCAAAACGTGGAGTCAAAATTGGTTCAAAAATAGGGTCCAAACCAAAGAATTGATGTTCACACACTTTCCCCATTAATGAAGTGTGATTATAAAATATTGGTGATTCAATTTTACAGTGTACTGGTATAGGATTTAATGATGACTCCGGAATAGAGAAAAAATTTGGTAAAGATACCAGAGTTATTATTGAATCAAAAAGTGAAATGAAATCACCAACATGAGATTCAGGATCACTTTCAAGCTTAAGTTCAATTTCAGGAAAAGGATAGCTTGCCAAAATGTCAAGGTGGTTCTCAAAATTTTAGGCAAGTTCAAATGGATGTAATGAAATTGAATCTTGATTTTGTCCACAGAAGGAATGTGAATGGGTGAAATGGTTGATTCAAGTTCAAGAATTATGGGAATCAAAACTGGCTCAAGAACGTTACTTAGTTCAGGTAACACTACAGGAGTCGAGATTGATTCAAGAATTGAACTCAAATCGTTAAATTGAAGCTTAAGTTCACATTCATCTTCAAGTTCAATTTCTGAAAATGGATAACTTGCCAAACTATCAAGAGGTTGATGTTGGTCAAGTTCAGATTGGTATGATGAAATTGAAGTTGGATTTCCAAAATGATAAGATTTTTGAGTCATATGAACATCTAATGGACATGAAAACTTATTCATATTTTGTATTATTCGCTCGATCTCTTGTACGAATTTCATAGTTTTTTCCCACAATGATTTTTCTTTAACTGGTTCTAGAGAAGAACTATATGAATTTTGGAAATTTTGTGGACATGATAAGGCCATCATGTTTTCAAATTATTTTTGGGCCTTTATTATTTCTTCCAAACTCCTTTTCAATGATGATTTTTCTTCAATTTGTGGTTCAAGAAAAGAAGCATATGAATCAAAATTGAGGAATAAATATTGTGAAAATTGTGGACAAGATGGTTGAAAATTTGACTCGGGGTAAGTGAATCCCATTGACTCTGTGAAGAGTTGAAATTATTTTGAAAATATAGTCATAGGTTTGGGGATATGGGTCATATAGAGTCAGATAATCCTAACTCGGCATATATGGTTGGTTCATATTATATACAGCCGGGTAGAGTTATCCGAGTCAAATGAGGTCGGGGTGAAATATGGATTCATGTTAGGATTGAAAGAATTGTTGTTGTTGAAATCCATATATCAATTTACAAAAAACAAACAAACAAATAAAGAAAAGAAAAAGAAAACAAGCCTATGTTAGAGTTGACTTAGACCAAGACGACTCCTAACTGGTTAGACTGTCCATGAGGGGTATATTATCGGAATCTGACCACGAGTTAATCGGCCAGGTAGGGGAAAGATCAGTGGGAGGTATCCATGCCGAAGTAAAGGGCCTAATTATGCCAAACCATTGTTCTTCGAGGTTTCGCCTCTCAATCCCCAGCCTTAAACACCGATTTGACAAGAGTCAACTTCTAACAACTTTCCCTTAGGTCAATCTCTTAAATGAGTCCGAGAAGTCCCTAGGGGCCAACGTCTAGCAAATTTTATTTAGGTTTGGGTTGTGTGAGTGGGGAGGTGATTTTTGGGCTAAGGGAGGGTAATGACTTCCTCACATTATGTTGTGTTGGGTGTTACCCTTAAGTTCAATTTATGCAAGTGTTCAATATAGATAAGAATGAACACAAAAAAGCGGGTAAATCACTGAAGTGTTTGTCCTAACTATATGCAATACAATATGTACACCTCCGTCAAGATCACAACAACACAAGAACAAAATACAGTATATTGGAATGCAAATTGACACATGCTTAGATGCAAATATCTAAACCGTTTTAAAACATCCAATTACCGTATTTTAGTTCTTAGAATTATTACAGTGTACATGTAATATCAACAAAAACTTGCAGCAGAATATAAGAATATACAAGAATTTACCCAACCACACAAGAGCAAGTGTGGACTTCTGCAATGCTAAAACTTTAACCTGCACATCAAAAAAGAAGAAAAAAAGTTAACAAAAACGTGAAATCAAACCTTTTCCATCCCGGCAACGGCGCCAAAATTTGATCGGGGAAAAATCGCGCACGAAAAGTGTATGTTTTGAAATCAAGAGTTGAGTGTGTATGCTTTGGCTTCCTCGATACTTCCGTTATAGCATAAAGGTTAAAACGAGTCGAATTCACAAGGACAGGAGGCGATAGAAGTTTACACGGTATGTTCACATGTCTGTTAACGGTTCTTCAATATTTGAAACAATGAAAAGAAAAGAAAACAAAAAATGGAAAAGAGAAGTACGGTAAAACACGAAGAAGTGGGAACATAAAAGATAAAATGTTTGTGGTTTTTGAAAGTATTTCTAAAATAAAGTAAAAAGATAAAGAAAACCCACTACTAATGACTCCACTAACATGCTAACCTCTTAGTGATAGTTACCTCACATGTATCATTGGCCATCACTAGTCCTTGGTTCAAGAGCTTTACAAAGTATGGCTCATATGTTAACTTTCACATCCAAATTCAACCAACAAGTGCAAGCTACACTTAAATCATCAAAACCCAATAAGAGCAAGCATGAAATAAAGTAATGTTAGCTTGTTAGAGATTTAAATGTTAGAGTGTTAGATCCATCATCGTGAGCCATCAGTGGTTCTTGCAAGAGCAACGCCAAGTAGAGACTATTAGATTCATGTGGATTATCAAATACGAAGTTAGACTAATTAGTGGTTAGTAGTTAGTTTTCATAAGAGAAAAGATTAGTTAAATATGTAAAAGGAGTTAGAGATGAAAATAAAGATAAGTTAAGAGAGCACCTTTGTCACGTCCCACTGATCTAAATAGCGTACATGACATGATCGGCAACCTGTACACGTCGGGTAGTACGCCCCAACGTATACACGTTAAGCCTACTGTAGATCTGTACAAGTTTTCTTATATGATAACAACACTGCTGATATACATTACATGTAACAAGAGAACAAGAGTACATAACACAGTTAATACAGTACCAAAAGTAAAGTACAGTACAGTACACCAGAGTCCATCAGCATAATTATACAATAACTGGAACAGTAAATAAATGTACAACGATAAAACATACTGAAAGCCAAAAAGAGACGTCCAGGTCACGAACTGTCCTACAGTCGCTCAGACAAACTGTCCAGGTACTCCACGTCCTCCTCTGAGGGTGTAACCACGGTCTCTATATCTGGGCAAGCAAACCCAGGGTCTCAGATGCGACCGAGCAAGTGTGCAAAGGAAAAAGAAATGAAACAAAGTAATGACAAGGTATAAACATGCACAAGAAGTAAATAAGAGCTCTAAATAGGGGACGACAAGAATCATACTGGAAGCAAGCATGATCAATGAATGTATAAACATGTATCATGAGACTTAACAATCGAGGTGATCCGGTCAGGTGGGTGTATCCCGTGCATACCCGGGATCACGGCCTTAAACAGATCCCTGGCTGCTGAAACCAGGGCCAGCCCGCTAAGGCTGTAACATGTAACAGGAACTCAATGAGCTAAAACAATAACGGGAAACGGGAGCTCATGAGCAACAGATGGTAGCCAGCACTACCCGGTCCCCTGCAGTGGGACCTCAATATGGATCCAGTACACCCACCCGATAAGATCTAGTCAATCATCTAGTCTCCCCATCCCCAAGTGATTTCTTTTCAGGATAACAAGTAATGACATAAGGTAACGGGAAATCGGTGACAAAAAGATGTAACAAGCGTTATGACCTGAGTCCTATAGTTATGTAGAGGAGTGTGCATGTTTATAGCAAATAACTGAAACAATGTAATCAACTATCATGGGTAACAAGAAGTACTACCAGACGTATCAAGGTAACATGTAGCGGTAGTACATAATCACAGGAACATGTAACGGTAGAACATAATAGAACTACATGTAGTTATCTCCATGTTAACATGCACACTCCAAATAGTCCATAGGCCAAGTCCCTGTGCTAATATCTTACTCAACCTCTACGGTACGAGTCAATTATCCAGACTAAACATCATATAGAATATCGAATGTTCCAATCAGCAGATAAGAATCTACAATTGATATAACTGGGAAATTACTAAGAATTCAGGGAAAACACTTGCCTGATATAAACAGTTCTCGCTGTTCTGATCGTAACGAGACCAAGAACGCGCGATTCCGATATCAAATGACCAAGTTATCGCCCGACGTATGGTTCAGGGTCCCTTTTATAAAATCTGAAATTGCACAGGGGTTAACAGGGATTTTACAGGGTTATAAATGTCATAATATTAATTAATAAGGACTGTGGTGAAATTTTACCTTTTATCAAATCAGGTTGCGGGTTTGTGGGTCGCGGATCGGGTATGCATCCAAACCCGTTATGGGTTTCACTCTTTTCCACAGCGCAACGTGCACTGTGAATGAAGGCAGCAACAGCAGCGTGTAGCTGCTGTTGGCCGCGGCGGTGCTCCGGCTACGCGCGCGCGGCTCCGGCGAGGGTCGGGCTCCGGTGGAAGCACGGTGGCCGGAGAGGACCCGGGGGTGGGATACAGTGAACAAGAAGGAGTGAGATGGCCGATTTTTGGTGGGGCTTTGAACTCGCGGCCGGTGCTAGTGGCGTTGAGTGGTGGTGGTGGCGGTGTTGGGCAGCTGTTGACAGTGATGAGGTGGTGTGGGTGGCCGGCGTTGATTGCGCTGGCGGAGCTAGGAGGTTGCGGGGGCGGTGGTGGCCTCCGGTGGTGGTGGTGTTTGGTGCGGGGAAGATGGATGCGGTGGTGGTGTTGGCTGGTGTTGGGTGGTGGCGTTGTGGCGGCGAAAGTGGGTGGCGGCGGTGTTGGCACGGGGCTGTGATGGTTCGCGAGAGCGAGTGAGAGAGAGAGATTGTTTAGCTTAAGGGTTAAAACAAATTAAAGGGGTGAAATGATATTTATATATATCAAATATGAAGAGTGTAGAATATTTAGATTTTTAATTAGGAAGAGTGTAGAAAGTTAAACACTATTCCTAATGTCGGTTAAAGGAATTCTCTGGAAAACCCTGGTTTCGCAACAGTGAAATGAAATGGGATAATATTAAAATATTGTAATTATGATATTTAAATAATATGGTCCGGATTTGACTTGTGTCGATCAGTCCCCAAAAATTAGGAAAAATAGGAAATATTATTTTAAGATATAAGGAAAAATCGGATTGTAAAAATTTAAACCGGTTTGTCAATTAAAAATCCCGAAAGGTCCGTGAGACCGGGCGACACCCATTCGGCCCGATTTTTGGACTAATTCTGAAAATTTCCAATAAATACTGAAAGGTAGAAAATAATATTTTAAAACTTATTACTGAAGCAGATTTTAGAAATTTTACCCCATTTGCAAATTAAAAATCGTTGAGTTAATCATCTATATAGGTTAACTCCGATGTTGGATATTTTCCAATTTAATTCGGAAATAGTTTAGAAAATTTTAGAAAATCTAAACGAGGAGAAAATAAGCTGTGATACTGAAACTAGTATAATCGGATTTTCAGGTTTGTCAATTTCCTATGTAGTTTATATCGTATATCACGGTAACACGTATACTGAAGCGGAGGGTTACACTTCTACCCACCTAACAAAAATTTCGTCCGCGAAATTTAAATAGATACTTAGAATGCAAAAAGTGATAAAAAGTATGAATCTTAAACTGTGATACCTGAGAGTCAGAGAATAAATAAGGGTACTTCTCTCGGACTTCTTCCTCCAGCTCCCAGGTGGAATCTCCTGGATTATTAGGATCCCAGGCTACTCGAACTAAAGAAATCACCTTGTTCTTAAGAACCTTTTCTCTACGATCAAGAATAGCCACCGGTTGAACGACATAAATCAAATCCGGTCTCAGCGTTAATTCGGAATAATCAAGAATGTGCTTCTCATCAGGTACATATTTCCGAAGCTGAGACACATGAAACACATCGTGTACTCCTGCCAAGGATGTAGGCAATGCCAGCTTATAAGCAACAGTCCCAATCCGCTTCACAACTTCAAATGGCCCAATATATCGTGGACTCAGCTTTCCTTTACTTCCAAATCTGATTACTCCCCGAGTAGGTGATATTTTAAGAAATACATGATCTCCAATCACAAACTCCAAGGGTCTCCTTTTCCCATCTGCCCAACTCCGTTGCCGGTCCTGTGCAGCTTGAAGATGCTTTCTGATCTGAGTTACTTTATCCACAGTCTGAGTAATGGGTTCTGGGCCAAGTAATTTCCGTTCACCGATATCATCCCAACATACAGGTGATCTGCATTTCCGCCCATATAGAGCCTCAAATGGTGACATCTGAATACTAGACTGGTAGCTATTGTTATATGAGAATTCTACTAAATGTAGATGATCTTCCGAGGACCCCTTGAAATCCAGAACACAGGCTCGTAACATATCTTCTAGAACCTGTATCACCCTTTCAGATTGTCCATCAGTCTGGGGATGGTAAGCAGTGCTGAACTTCAACTTGCTTCCCAGACTCGTTTGCAGGCTCTGCCAGAAATGAGACAAAAATCTAGTGTCTCGATTTGACACTATACTTACTGGAACCCCATGCAATCTTACTATCTCCTGCATATAGCGTTCCGCCAACACCTCAGTGGATTGCCCCACTCGAAAAGGAATAAAGTGGGCACTCTTGGTCAGTCTGTCAACTATTACCCAGATAGCATTGTGACCCTTTGAACTTCTTGGCAGTGCAGTCACAAAATCCATTGTAATATGTTCCCACTTCCATTCAGGAATAGGAAGTGGTTGCAATAAACCAGCGGTCCTCTGGTGCTCTGCTTTTACTTGTTGACAGACAAGGCATTTTGATATAAATCTGGCTATTTCTCTTTTCATCCCATGCCACCAAAAGTGTTGCTTAAGATCCCGGTACATCTTTGTTCCACCAGGATGAATATTATATGGAGAGTTATGAGCTTCGAGCAATAACTCCTGTCTAACTTCTCCTTTAGGCACGCATAACCGTGCACCAAATCTTAAAGAACCATCTTCATGTAGAAGTATATCCTTTCTTAATCCAGCTTCTACCTGACTCCTGAACTTTTGGAGTTGCTTGTCACCTGCCTGAGCTTCCTTTATTTTGTCTATTAAAGATGACTGGAGTTGTAGTGCCATACAATGAGCTACTGCTCCTGGGATAACCACTTCTAGGGTTAATCTTCTCATTTCTTCAATCAACTTTGTCTGTTGTGTGAGTATCATAGCAGCCGGTCTTCTACTTAATGCATCAGGCACCACATTTACACGCCCTGGATGGTACTGGAGATTAAGATCATACTCTGCCATGAGTTCCAACCATCTTCTCTGTCTCATATTTAATTCCTTTTGGGTGAAAATATATTTCAGACTCTTATGGTCTGTAAAAATCTCCACTCGTGTCCCCAGTAAATAATGTCGCCAAATCTTCAGGGCGAAAATAACAGCTGCCAATTCTAGGTCATGAGTTGGATAGTTTTGCTCATGGGGCTTGAGTTGTCTTGAGGCATAGGCTACTACTCGACCATGTTGCATAAGCACACAACCAATCCCCTGCCCTGATGCATCACTATGAATGACAAACCCACCAGACTGATCTGGAATAGCAAGAACCGGTGCGGTTGTCAACTGTGCTTCAGTTCTACAAAAGCTGCTTCACACTTTTCTGTCCAAATAAACTTCTCCCCTTTCCTGGTCAACTGTGTTAAGGGTTTAGCAATCTTGGAGAATTCTTTCACAAACTTTCTATAATATCCAGCTAGACCCAAAAATTGCCTCACCTCTGTTACTGATTTAGGAGTTGGCCATTTTTCTACTGCTTCCACTTTCTTTGGGTCCATTCCAATACCTTGGCCCGAAATAATGTGTCCAAGAAAGTCTACACTTTCTAGCCAAAATGCACATTTACTCAGCTTCCCATATAATCTTCTCTCTCTCAACACTTGGAGCACAATTCTCAAATGTTCCACATGTTCTTCCCGAGTTTTGGAATAAATAAGGATATCATCAATGAACACTATGACAAACTTATCCAAATAAGAAGAAAACACCCGATTCATCAGATCCATGAAGACTGCTGGGGCATTGGTAAGTCCAAACGGCATTACCAGAAACTCATAATGTCCATATCTTGTGCGAAAAGCAGTCTTAGGAATGTCTGATGCTTTCACCTTCAATTGATGATAGCCAGAGCGGAGATCCAACCGGGAAAATATGGTTGCACCACAAAGTTGATCAAATAAATCATCGATCATGGGCAAAGGATACTTGTTCTTGATAGTCACCTTGTTTAGCTCTCTGTAGTCAATACATAATCTCTGTGTCCCATCCTTCTTCTTTACCAATAATACTGGAGCTCCCCATGGTGACGTACTTGGTCTGATAAAACCTTTATTCAGAAGCTCTTCAATTTGCTTTTTCACCTCAGCCAACTCTATTGGCGCCATTCGATACGGTGCCTTGGAGATTGGGGCAGTACCCGATAACACCTCAATTGTAAACTCAACTTCTCTATCTGGAGGCAACCCGGGTAGCTCTTCAGGGAACACATCCAGGAAGTCTCTTACTACTTCTGGACTTTCGGTCTGACCCCCTTCTAATGTTGCCAAAGCTTCCGTACATACTACATCCGGGTCTGCATCCTGAAGTCGTATACCTTCAGCAGAATTTTCGAACTCCGATAATTTCGGAACCCGAAACACTACACATTTTCTCTGACAATCTATGACTGCATGTACTTGGCTAAGCCAGTCCATACCCAAAATAATGTCAAAGTCACAGTTGTCAATCAGCAGGCAATTCGTGATGAACTCCCTGTTACCGATAACAACGAGACATTGTGAACACACCTTGTTACATGTCACTGTCCCATTCCCAGTGCTAATAGTCCAACCCCGGTGCACAGTGTCACAGGATATATTATGCTTATTAATGAACTTGGAAGAAATAAAACAATGAGTAGCACCGGAATCAAATAAGGCATATGCTGGAATAGAATGCACCAAAATAATACCTGTGACAACTTCTCCAGAGGCATTAGCTTGATCAGTAGTCAGAGTAAATGCCTTGCCCTTCTCTCTAACTGGTCCGGCCGCTTGCTCCTTACCCCTTTGAACCTGCCGATACATCTGCTGCTGGGGAAGAGGCTGTTTCGGCTGAAAAGGAAGCATAGGCCTTGACTGTACTGCCGCCTTCATTTCCTGTTGTCCGACTGGAGCTAAGGTGAGTTCTCTTGGAACTTGCCGACTGTGAGGACACTGATGGGCTCGGTGTTCTGCTGCTCCACAAATGAAACATAAATGTTTGGCCAATCTGCAATCCGCCATTTTATGCCCCATCTTATGACAATATTTACACTCAATTGGCCGCCTCGAGGGTGTTGTACTAACCTGCCTGGCTGAAACCCTTCCTGAGATCTGTCCGATTGGGCGTTTTATGCCACTAGCAGGTACCTTCCTCATCAATCCACTGAGCTGCTCTTGTTCCCTGGCGGCAGTTAGTACCTCCGCAAAGGTCTTATATCTGAAGGATATGACATATCTTTGAAGTTCCAAATGCAATCCCTGCTGAAACCTTCTGGCCCGATTCTCCTCGGTAGAGACCATATATGGGGCAAATCGGCTGAGTTTAGAAAACTCAGCTGCATACTCATCAACTGTCCTCCCAGCCTGTCTGAGATTTATAAATTTCTGCTCCATCTCTGATTTGGCGGTGTCAGGAAAGAACTTTGCCAAGAACACCTCAGAAAATGTCTTCCAAGAGATAGGCCCCGACAAATGGCTTTCTTCTGCTAACCACCATATACGGGCCATGCCTGATAATTGAATTTTCACTACATCCACTCGATCAGCTTCTGGAACTCGGGCTGCTACTAATAAGTTCTCTGTATCTATGAGCCATTGTTCAGCATCCAGATGGCTTTCTTCTCCTGTGAAAACTGTTGGATTGAGTCTCCTGAAGTCAGACACATTCCCCTGCCTCGCCTGACTTCCTGAAGCAACTATCTTTTCCAGAGCAACAGTCAGTCGCTCACTCTGATGCTGCTGAGACTCTAATAAGAACTTCATGAAGTCCACTGACTCTGTAGGAGTAGGTCCGTCCTCAGTAACTCGTTGAGCCATCTGTGGAATATATACCAAATTAGCGTCGGGACTAAGAGGCGGATTTATGCTAAACTAAGTCAGTTCCTAAGGATGGACTCGTGGGCTCCTGTCATGTCCCTTGTTCCTTATCAGCAGTATAATATTTTGTACAAATCTACAGATAAGAACTAGATTCGAATAGTTGGGGTCGCATTTCGTAAACCGTCCAATGCTAAATTCGAATCTAAGCTCTGATACCACTAAAACCATGTCACGTCCCACTGATCTAAATAGCGTACATGACATGATCGGCAACCTGTACACGTCGGGTAGTACGCCCCAACGTATACATGTTAAGCCTACTGTAGATCTGTACAAGTTTTCTTATATGATAACAACACTGCTGATATACATTACATGTAACAAGAGAACAAGAGTACATAACACAGTTAATACAGTACCAAAAGTAAAGTACAGTACAGTACACCAGAGTCCATCAGCATAATTATACAATAACTGGAACAGTAAATAACTGTACAACGATAAAACATACTGAAAGCCAAAAAGAGACGTCCAGGTCACGAACTGTCCTACAGTCGCTCAGACAAACTGTCCAGGTACTCCACGTCCTCCTCTGAGGGTGTAACCACGGTCTCTATATCTGGGCAAGCAAACCCAGGGTCTCAGATGCGACCGAGCAAGTGTGCAAAGGAAAAAGAAATGAAACAAAGTAATGACAAGGTATAAACATGCACAAGAAGTAAATAAGAGCTCTAAATAGGGGACGACAAGAATCATACTGGAAGCAAGCATGATCAATGAATGTATAAACATGTATCATGAGACTTAACAATCGAGGTGATCCGGTCAGGTGGGTGTATCCCGTGCATACCCGGGATCACGGCCTTAAACAGATCCCTGGCTGCTGAAACCAGGGCCAGCCCGCTAAGGCTGTAACATGTAACAGGAACTCAATGAGTTAAACAATAACGGGAAACGGGAGCTCATGAGCAACAGATGGTAGCCAGCACTACCCGGTCCCCTGCAGTGGGACCTCAATATGGATCCAGTACACCCACCCGATAAGATCTAGTCAATCATCTAGTCTCCCCATCCCCAAGTGATTTCTTTTCAGGATAACAAGTAATGACATAAGGTAACGGGAAATCGGTGACAAAAAGATGTAACAAGCGTTATGACCTGAGTCCTATAGTTATGTAGAGGAGTGTGCATGTTTATAGCAAATAACTGAAACAATGTAATCAACTATCATGGGTAACAAGAAGTACTACCAGACGTATCAAGGTAACATGTAGCGGTAGTACATAATCACAGGAACATGTAACGGTAGAACATAATAGAACTACATGTAGTTATCTCCATGTTAACATGCACACTCCAAATAGTCCATAGGCCAAGTCCCTGTGCTAATATCTTACTCAACCTCTACGGTACGAGTCAATTATCCAGACTAAACATCATATCGAATATCGAATGTTCCAATCAGCAGATAAGAATCTACAATTGATATAACTGGGAAATTACTGAGAATTCAGGGAAAACACTTGCCTGATATAAACAGTTCTCGCTGTTCTGATCGTAACGAGACCAAGAACGCGCGATTCCGATATCAAATGACCAAGTTATCGCCCGACGTACGGTTCAGGGTCCCTTTTATAAAATCTGAAATTGCACAGGGGTTAACAGGGATTTTACAGGGTTATAAATGTCATAATATTAATTAATAAGGACTGTGGTGAAATTTTACCTTTTATCAAATCAAGTTGCGGGTTTGTGGGTCGCGGATCGGGTATGCATCCAAACCCGTTATGGGTTTCACTCTTTTCCACAGCGCAACGTGCGCTGTGAATGGAGGCAGCAACAGCAGCGTGTAGCTGCTGTTGGCCGCGGCGGTGCTCCGGCTACGCGCGCGCGGCTCCGGCGAGGGTCGGGCTCCGGTGGAAGCACGGTGGCCGGAGAGGACCCGGGGGTGGGATACAGTGAACAAGAAGGAGTGAGATGGCCGATTTTTGGTGGGGCTTTGAACTCGCGGCCGGTGCTAGTGGCGTTGAGTGGTGGTGGTGGCGGTGTTGGGCAGCTGTTGACGGTGATGAGGTGGTGTGGGTGGCCGGCGTTGATGGCGCTGGCGGAGCTAGGAGGTTGCGGGGGCGGTGGTGGCCTCCGGTGGTGGTGGTGTTTGGTGCGGGGAAGATGGATGCGGTGGTGGTGTTGGCTGGTGTTGGGGTGGTGGCGTTGTGGCGGCGAAAGTGGGTGGCGGCGGTGTTGGCACGGGGCTGTGATGGTTCGCGAGAGCGAGTGAGAGAGAGAGATTGTTTAGCTTAAGGGTTAAAACAAATTAAAGGGGTGAAATGATATTTATATATATCAAATATGAAGAGTGTAGAATATTTAGATTTTTAATTAGGAAGAGTGTAGAAAGTTAAACACTATTCCTAATGTCGGTTAAAGGAATTCTCTGGAAAACCCTGGTTTCGCAACAGTGAAATGAAATGGGATAATATTAAAATATTGTAATTATGATATTTAAATAATATGGTCCGGATTTGACTTGTGTCGAACAGTCCCCAAAAATTAGTAAAAATAGGAAATATTATTTTAAGATATAAGGAAAAATCGGATTGTAAAAATTTAAACCGGTTTGTCAATTAAAAATCCCGAAAGGTCCGTGAGACCGGGCGACACCCATTCGGCCCGATTTTTGGACTAATTCTGAAAATTTCCAATAAATACTGAAAGGTAGAAAATAATATTTTAAAACTTATTACTGAAGCAGATTTTAGAAATTTTACCCCATTTGCAAATTAAAAATCGTTGAGTTAATCATCTATATAGGTTAACTCCGATGTTGGATATTTTCCAATTTAATTCGGAAATAGTTTAGAAAATTTTAGAAAATCTAAACGAGGAGAAAATAAGCTGTGATACTGAAACTAGTATAATCGGATTTTCAGGTTGGTCAATTTCCTATGTAGTTTATATCGTATATCACGGTAACACGTATACTGAAGCGGAGGGTTACAACCTTTCATAGATTGCCACCTTCTATTATCAAGCGCTCTTGCTTCCCAATCATGGACCACTCTCTCTCCTATTACAAGATCTATAAGAATAAAAAATACAAAGGAGGAAGAAGAAGAACACTTATCTAAACTACCCTAAACTACAAAATAGAGATGAAACTGCCACGAAACATTGCATATCTCCAACTGAAGAACCTCAAGGAGTATTTATAGGCACCAGGGGAAAAGGGGGCCAGGGGGCAAACCCTGGTCCAAAGTACGGGCGCGGCCGCGCCCGTCCGGCCGCGAAAACGCGGCCTGGGCCGCGTTTTCGCGGCTTTCTAGAGCCGCGTGCGAGGTGCCGCGTGCTATCCCGTCTGTCCCCTGTCAGATGCAGATCCCAGTTTCTGATTTTGGGCCCCTGATTTTAACGAATCAGCTCTCCAAAATCAATGACTATATTATAGGCCTTTAATCACCCATTAAATGGTTATTTATGGTCTTCTTCTTCATTGCATATCGTGGGCTAGAAACATGCAAGAGTTATTAGCAGAATTTAATATGAAATAAATGTAAAGATGTGGTATGAAATATACAGTTTTAGAGACTAATCAACGACCTTGGCCCATAAGTATTGAGGGAGTCCGTATTCATTTATCATTGTCCTAACCATTTCTTGAAGAGTACGATTCTTTCTTTCAATGACTCCATTTTGTTATGGAGTTCTAGGACATGATAGTTCATGTTTGATTCCATTTCTTCATAATAAATGATAAAGGAATGGTTAATGAATTCACCACCTCTATCACTTCTTATGCGTAAAATCGAAAAATCTTTTTCTTTTTTAACTCTTTTTCTAAACACTTAAAAATGTGAAAAAGCTTGATCTTTGTGTTCTAAAAAGAAAATTCATGTAAAACGAAAACAATCATCAACCAAACAAAAACAAAATGATTTCCACTTAAGCTTTTGATTTTTGTTGGACGAAACAAATTCATGTGAATTAACTCCAAAGGTCTTGATGTCATGATATCCTTAACAGTTTTGAAAGAGGACTTGGTTTATTTTTCAAGTTGGCATGCATCGCAAATGCGATCATTTTCAAATTTCAAATAAGGAATACCTTTCACCACTTTCTTATTATTGATTTTAGATAAATGGTCAAACAAAATATGGCCTAGTCTCCTATGCTATAACCAAGAATTTTCATTAAAAGTATTTAAATATGTAACATTGCAATGTAAATTAGATATATTAATCATGTATACATTATTTTCACGAAAATCAGAAAGCACACATGCATTGATTTGTCTATCTAAAATATTGCAAGATATATCATCAAAAATCACTTTAAAACCTCTATCATAAAGTTGACTAATACTCGAGAGGTTATGTTTGAGACCATCAACTAAAACAATTTTCAATTAAAGAAGATGGGCTAATTTTAATGTTACCTATACCTATAATTTTCCCTTTGGAATCATCTTCGAAGGTGACGGTGTCACCTTCATAATACCTTGATAGGGTTATAAATTATTGATATCCCAAGCCTAATGCCTTGAACAATCGCTATCAAGATACCACCGCTCCCTACACTTGGAGGCTTGGTGTATACCTACATCAAGTAACGAATTGATTGATTTAATACCTAAATTTTTTTGGATCCTATAATGTTAGATTTCGAACCCAAATGTGATCATTAGAAGCATTTATTCTATCAAAGTAAAAAATCGGCTAAGTGACCCCTTCGGTCACAATAAGTGCATGAATAAACTCTACCATATATAAAAAAGCATGATGAGAGTGTGGGGTATGAGCATGCTTTATGTGTGTAAAATATTTAGCATGATGTGTATGTGTATGTTGTGATTTAGGAGTGTAGGTATGTATAGTATGATGAGCATGTGTAGCATGAACATGTTTCTTTGAAGTATGTTTCTTAGGAAACATTGCCTCCAACCTAACTTTATCAAACTTACATTTCTTTAAAACATCTTCCAATGAGCTAATTTTATCTTTTAAAATAGAAATCTCAGTTTTATCAATTAATAAAAATTTTGCTTTACATGAATTTAATATGCATCAAAATCTTTTTGTGTGGATATGAGTGTGGAAAATAAATCATCTTTTTCTTTAGAAATGTGATAATTTTATTTTGAAGAGTTTCATTTTCCTTTTTTATTTTAAATACTTCATTTTAAGAAAATTATAGTTGTTAGACAACTCTTTAAAAGCCTCACCCGATTCATCCATTGATAATTCACAATCAACAGGTGAGGATTTGGATGTTACCTTAGGTGTGTTATCATTAGCTATGAAATACACGTGTGTCATATCCGCTTCTTCATCGATTTCACTCTCCAAGTCCCAAGTAGTTTTGAGAACCTTCTTTTTGTAGGGCTTCTTGGAGACTGAATGTTTGCTTTTGGTCTCCAGACAATCCACAACCATGTAGCCCGGCTTCCGGCAATTGAAACATATGACCTTCTTGTTTTCTTTCCCTTGCCATCTTCTTCTATTGTTAAACTTGATCTTATTGTATATCCTCCTTATTTTTTTCACTAGGAAGGAGAAATCTTCATCATCCTCTTCTCCATCATCATCGTCGGAGATGGTGAGAGTGAATTTGAAAGCGATCATCTTCTTCTTTTATGGTGCCATCTCATCTCTTACCTTCCTCTATTTCATGGGTTTTAAGATTTCATATAAGACTGATGACCTCCATCTCTTCTTTATCGTTTAGCTCCTTAAATGTAGTAGTCTTGACTTCCCATGAGAGTGGAAGTGCACGAATAACTATCCTTACTTTTGATCATTGTTAATGAAATTACCTAAAAAGAAAGACCATTAGTTATTTTAGTAAATCTTGTTACCATGTCATCAATGGTGCATTATCATGCATGGTGAAATTTTCATATTGAGAACGCAAGAGATCAATTTTTGCTCTCTTGATTTGTGACGTTCCCTCGTGTGTGAAGTGTATCCAAATCTCATAGGTGGATTTGCAATGGATAACCCTAGCAATATCGTCATCGTTCAAAGCTTAAAATAAGGCATAGTGTGTCTTAACATTTGCATCAAACTCCTTAGTGACAATGTCAGACCAACTGTCCTCATCACCAATGGGTATACTTAATGGTTTAGTCACTGCTTTTGCAACCCGGCTTCCGAAGGGTTACAAAAATACGGTCATCCTAACCTTTTATATAGGAAAGTTAAGGCCATCAAACTTGGGAGGGGTCTTAATACCTTCAGCCATTTTACTATAGTGGATGAAAATAAAATTGTAAATGAAGTGATTAGCAAATAGGATCTCTCTAAGGTGGTTAAACTAAAATCTAGAGACCAAGGCTCTGGTACCAATTGAAATACATCTAGAGGGGGGTGAATAGGTGTTTTGCTAATCAAATGCAATTTTACAGCTACATATAAAGAATTATGCAAACGGTCACTCAAAAGTGGAATTGAAGCTAAATTCTCTGTGAAGGGCTCTAGAACTTCTCCTCTTTGATTTCTCTATATAATGAGTTGGGATGCTAAATTGCATCCTTATTGAGATGAGCACAGACTGATAATGAAAGTGATGGAATGAAAGCAATTATAAAATGCAAGATGAACTATTACATAAGCATGAATAATGAAAAGCAATAGAGAGTAAGACACAAGCAATCACAAACACAAAGGAATTATTCTGAGGTTCGAGCTACTACTCTACGTCCCCGCCTTCACCACTATGAAGGATTTTACTATCCTCTAAGGGATCTTCCACAAAGAGATCTTATATAAAGGAATTATAATTTGGTCTACACAAGATCAGAGTACACAACTCCACCACTTAACTCTACACAAGAGGTAGAACAAAGCCAATTGAGGTTACAAAGCTCTTGGTGATCGACCAAGATCACAAACACTCTCTCTTACAACTTCTTATAGAGTAGAATATGAAGTGTAACTCAGGAAGTTAAGTGAGAGATGAAATTCAGTTAGAAAGATTAGAAGAGCTTTAAAACTAACTGAAAATAGCTTTGGAAAGAAAGAACTTGAAGATTGAAAGCTAGAAAAACTTTTCTCTTTTGAAACAAACTTATAAACTTATGTTATATTGTTGTCTAAAAATCAAAACCAATGACCCATATATATATATATAGGCAATAGATAAATATCATTTGTTAATCATACCAGGTCATTTGGGGTGTGTTTAGACACTTGGAAACCAAAAATGCCTATTGGAATTCATTAAAAACAAAATAGATCCAAAAGTTAGCCAATATGGACAACTGACAAGCAGTCGATCGATCGCCAGCTCATCCAGAAAAGAGCCATTGGCTCCAGTTGACCGGCCCGATCAACGTCCTTCAGTTCAAAGGGGAAAAACAAAAGGCTGGTCGACCGGGGTGGTCGACCGGCCCAACCCGAGAGCAAAGGGCTATCAGTCGGTCGACCGGTTGGTCAACTGCAAGGGTTAAGCGATCGACCGATAACGTGCACAAACAAGCATGGCCCTTGGCCAAAGGCCCGGTCGACCGGGGCGGTCGACCGTTTTGGCCTAAAATAGGCACCGGTCGACCGTCCGGTCGACCGACCTGGCCTGAAACAGTTTTCTGGATAGTTTTTGAGTTTCAAACATTTTTCAAAATATTTTGTATTAGTTTATAAGTAACATAGCAATGTATTGGTAATGAAATACATTTTCTAAACTTGATATAAAATTTTGAAAAAAATATGAGACATGTATCAAAACCATACATGCAAAATACTAATACTATCAAAACTTGTATTTTTTGAAATCGTGATTTTGTGTGTGTAACTTCTTGAGTATTACAACTATATTTACACTTTAACAAACTAATATCTTATAAGGCTCTAGGTGACTATAAGATCTTCAAGCGGGCTTCTCCTTTAGCAACATCGAGTGCATTGAGCTTCAATCCCGTACTTGAATATCCTTAAGTCTTCAATACCTTCCTTTAGAGGAAGAAAACTCCTTAAATCCATTAGAACCTTAAAATATACTTAATATTTGAACTTGATTTGTACTAAATAACTGCATATATTTTATTATCATCAAAAACATAAAACCGAGTGATTGTAACCTTGGACCAATACAGAAGCTCAACCATATATACCATATAAAAAGAAGCTGAACTTAAGAATATTTAGCTGATTATTCGTCGTGTATATTGAGAGGTATAAAGGCTTTAGGTTTCACTGTCCCTCCACTAAGAACATAAAGACAGATAATGCTAACTTTTTTTTGAGGATATTTAGAATAATGGGAGTCAACTATATAGGGATTTCACATTTGAGGAAGAACATATTGTTATACCCATGACAACTGTTCCAAATAATTTAGTTATTCCACTTCAGAATGAAAATACAGTTATACTCGTACAAGGTACAGATACAGTTCATCTTGAAGTAGATCTTGCTGATGAGGTAGAACTTGAAAATTCTCAACCACAAGTGCCTAGGAGATCAACTAGGGAGAGAAGATTAGCCATTGCAAATGACTATATAGTTTATCTCTAAGAGCACGAGTGTGACATAGGACAAGAGGATGACCCTACATCCTTCAATGAGGCCAAACTTAGTGTTCACTCCAGTAAGTGGTCAAATATCATGAAAGATAAGTTAAAATCCTTGAAGGACAATGATGTTTGAGATTTAGTAGAGTTTCTTAAAAGAAAGAAATTGATTGGTTGTAATATATATTCAAAATCAAATGAGTTTGAAAAGCTATGTCGAAAGGTATAAGGCACATTATATCACAAAGGAATTCACTCAAAGAGAGGGCTTGACTATAAGGGGATGTTCTATCTAGTTTTTCATAAAAAATTCTTTTAAAATTATCATGGCACTAGTGGCTCATTTCGACCTGGAGTTACACCAAATAAATGTTTAAATTGCCTTCCTTAATGGTAGCATTGAGGAAGAAATCTATATGGTGCAACCATAAAGTTTTTAAAGTGAAAGTTTCATAATATTTAGTTTGCAAATAAAGAAATTCATTTAATAGTCTAAAGCAAGCATTCCTTCATTGGTATTTGAAATTTGATCAAGTAATATCCGATTTTCATTTTAAGAATATTATATATGATCAATGTATTTACCCTAATTTAAAGAGAGTAGACTTATATTTCTTGTATTATATGTGGATGACATTCTACCAACAAGTAACGATATGATTCTTTTATTTGAGACCAAGAGTTTTCTCTCAAAGAAATTTGAGATGAAAGATCTTGGAGACGCTTCTTTTGTGATAGGTACTCAGATTCAATGTGACATGACACGTAGAATATTAGGTTTATCACAAAAGGCCTATATCGATAAGGTGCTAGATAGACCTGACATGAACTACTCTAGGAGAGATAAGTTAAGTCTACCCTAGGAAAGATAAGTTAAGTCCACTCCATTGTCCCAAGAACGACCTACAGAAAGAGCAAATGAAAGACTTTACATATGCATCAGTGGTTGAAAGTCTGATGTATGTTCAAGTTTGTACCGTCCAGACATAGCATATACCATTGAGAAATATGACAGATACTTAATCAATCCTGAGATTGATCACTGGAGACTGCCAACAAGGTAATGCGATATTTATAAAAGAATACATGAAATATGATCAGTTGCAGCTGATCGGATACACAGATTCAAATTATATTGGATGTATCGACAATAAAAAGTCTACTTCAGATTATATTTTCCTGATTGTAAAAAGATGGTGGACTTAGTCGAGAGGCCATTGCAGCTATATTGTAACAATAAGAGTTATAAAGCTCTACTGCAATAGTGACAAGAGTTAAGCAAAGTCGAAGCATATTGATATCAAGTTTTTTATCATCAATGATAAAGTTCAGAATCATATGTCTGTTGATAGTGTTAGCACTATTCTTAACATTACAAATTCACTCGTTAAAGGACTTCCACCTAAAGTCTTCTTAGAGTATATTGCTCATATGAGGATGGCTAGTCATGATGATATCCTGATTTAGTGGGAGTGAATAATTTAATGTAACAACCATTATTTCTAAGTACATTTTATGTATATTTGTTGATTCTGATAATAAAGTTATAATTGTTTTCTTTAATTTTTTTAATTTAATTACGTTTTGAGTTTGTTAGCAGTTAGACTCATTGGAGTTATAAAGTTGAACTCGTTGGAGTCATAAAATTAGACTCATTAGAGTCATAAAGTAGAAACCAGTTGAAATTATACCTTATTTGATCAGAGGATATTTCCATGCCACACGTTCACGTTTGATTTATGTCGTTAAGAGTTCTAAAAACTTGTAACGTGGAAGGTCTTACCTCGATTATATAGAAGGTAATGACCGCCATGTTCGGTGACAGAAAACTTAATGAACTAGTTTGTTTGGAAACGTGATTTGTTGGCGGTTAAAATTTTTGACGTCATAAAGTTATGCATAATATCTATTCAGTATGACTTGCTTGACCTAAGTGGGAGATTATTAGACTTATTATGTTTTAAAGTCTAATTTAATTTGCGCATAATTAAGTCAATTAGATATTTATACCCGTCTACTTTAATCTATGTTGTTTGACCCAATAAAGAATTGATCAAGCCTAAATGGTTTGGATCTAGACATGTTTTAAATTACACTTAACTATGAGTGTATTTAAATTAAAATGTAGGACTCATCTACACGTGTGAAACTCATATTATCAATTAAGGGCCTAGATCTATGATGAGTTGAAGTAGGATTCCTTGAAGCTATATATATCATGGGTAAGATTTCCTCTCCAACACAATGACCTAATCTCTTTCTTGAAGGTCTCTCATCTTCTCTAAGAATAAAGAAGAGAACTTGGTGGCTGGAGAGAAGAATCCCCTCCCTCAACTCTAGCGTCCTCGAGGTCGTGCAACCTTTGGCATCCCTTTCGTGATAGAATCAGAAATGCCTAAAATCCTCCTTCTCTTTGATCATGATAAAGAGGCTATGCATGTATGAGATCTTGTATGGAATAAAATTAGATCTAACATGTTATTTATAAGATCCTCACTAAAGTTTTAATTACAAGATTAAATTCAAAGTTAGACAGTTTAATAGATCATGTCTAGGCATAATTTATTAACAATAGATATATTTTAAATGGGGTGGTACTACTCAAGAAATTATTACAAATTGTCTCAATAATAAAGTGGCAGAAGGGATTGTTTTAAAATTAGACTTTGCAAAAGCATATGAACATGCTGGATTAGCAGTTTACTATGGATGTTCTGAAAACTAAAGTTTTTGGTTTTAAATGGCTCAATTAGATGCAGACAATACTATTTGGTGGTAAGTCTCAAATACTTATTGATAATTTGGAGAAAAAGTAAATTTTTGTATATTACTGTATAAATTCTTTCACCAAAGATTACACCAATATATATAGAAGTGAATATAACATGTTTAGATACAGTGTATCATATGTCTATACACATGTCTAGATACAATGTATCACATGTATCACATATCTGTTAACACCCTCCCTCAAACTCATAGTGGGTCAAACACCGAGAGTTTGAAAAATACGCTCATCAATCGTCTAGCGGGAATGATGAAGTCATCGCTTGTCGAATAACTCTCATCGGCGACGGGAATGTAGAAGTCATCATTTGTCGAATAGCCCTCGTCGACGGCAGGAATGGTGAAGTCATCGCTCATCGATCGTCTCTCGTCGATGGCGGGAATGGCAGACAAAATCGGCCACGCAGGGCAGAGGCAATCACTGATGACGTGTGCATAAAGTGAACAGAGGTAGAAGGGCTCACGAGAACTTGACTACATGAATTCTACAGTAAGGTGGCAGAGGCAACGGTGGAGTAAGATGTCGTACAGGTCGACAATAGCGGTAGATGAAGAGATGGCCCGAGGAGAAAAGTGGCCCGGTGCTATTCACATGCTATGCGAGTACGGCCCAACGCAGGCTTGTTGATAGCGTAGAACGACGATCAGCAAATTAATGACTCTGATACCATGATAATTGGAGAAGAAAAAAATTTCTGTATATTATTGTGTATATTCTTTCACTAATGATTACATCAATATATATAGAAGTAGGAAGAAAAATTAATATACATCTCTAGATAAAATGTATCACATGTCTAACACATGTCTAGATACAATGTATCACATGCATCACATGTTTGTTAACACTTATAAATGATAAACCAGGCAAAATTATTTTGTCAAAGAGAGGATTAAGACAGAGGGATCCTTTATCTCCATTGTTATTTGTTTTGTAGCTGATACATTTACAAGAATGTTGAATTTGGTAGCCAGTAAAGGACTATTGATTGGAATTGGACCCGAAAGTTTTAGTCAAAGAGTCCTGACTTTGCAATATGCTGATGACACCTTACTATTCTCTAAAGCAAATCAAGAATACTCGACTACATTAAAATTGATATTATATGGTTTTGAATTGGCTTGTAGATTGAAAACCAATTTCAGTTGGAGCTATGTGTATTTGTTGGAGGAGCAAATTCAGATTGCAACAATGTTGAATTGTAAAGTGGGAAGATTCTTTATTACGTATCTTGGCATTCCTTTGAGACCACATAGGTTATTACCTCAGATTGGCAACCTCTCTTGACAAAGTTGATTGAAGATTGGCAGGTTGGAAAGGTTCTTCTTTGTCCAGAGGAGGCAGATTGGTGTTAGTGAATTCACTTCTGTCAACCCAACCTATGTGCCTTAAGTCCTGTTTTTTTCCTTCTTCCTAAATGGGTCATTGCAAGATTAGAACAGCTTTATGTGGAAAGGACAGAATACTGTTACATCATGTGCATGCTTGGTGAATTGAGATACTCTGTAAAAAAAAAAAAATGGGAGGAATGAGTGTATTGAATCTCAAATTAATGAATGCTGCATTGTTAGGGAAGTGGTTGTGGAAATTTTTTAACTCCCCTAATCAATTTTGGAGACAACTTGTCAATTTCCTTTATTATAAAGAGAAGCACATTTGGGAAGGAGGAGCAAATTTGAAGAATTGTTCTTTTTGGAGAGGAATTATTAAAAACTTTGACTCCTTTCAATATGCTCAAGGAGCAAGTTAAAGAATGGTCAGAATATTTCATTCTGGTTTACAGGTATAAAGTTGGATTATGAATTTCCATATTTATTTGATTTACTGGTGAATAAAAATGGGAGTATTCTTCAGAATAAATCAGAGAGAGGAGGGTAATTTTGATTTCAGGAGATATTCGACTGGGACCTTGGTAGACAGTAACTGCAAATTAATTAATACTTTACTACAGCTTGAATTTTGTGCAGAATGTGATTGGAAAGTCTGGCCTTTAGAACCTAATTCACAATTTTCTGTTAAATCTTACTATGCTTTCTTAAATAGTGGAGGAATCAAGTCACAATTAGTTGATATTTGAAATATTCCTATTCCATTGAAAATCAGAATTTTGGTGTGGTTGGCAGTTGAGGGCAAGCTCAATACTGCTAAAGTTCTGTTGCATAAATGCATTCAGCGATATATGGATTTGTGCTTCATGTAATAATCAGTGTGAATCCAACTCTCATTTGTTTCTCAGTTGTCCATTTACTTCATTTCTATGGGAGGAGGTTCAGAAAGAATTGCATGTTCATTGTTTACCTGCAGATATGAGTGAATTATGGACAGATTGGAGACATTGTAGGGGCCCGGAAAATTTGGTGGTCGGAGAAAGTGGTTTTAGCTGTAAAAGATTTCCTTGATTCAAGCGAAACGATTATAACCAAAAGAACTACTCTTCCTTCTTTTCCAGTTACAAGGGAGGGAGGATGTCTGAATCTTCCCTTTGTTTAAGGCTGGGTTCTTCGTGTGGCGATGGAGAGTGAATCTTGTTCTCCGTTGACCAGATGACCGTCCTGGACCGTCGGGGGTCTTCTCTTCGGTCGGTAGAAAGAGTAACTCAGCTCCGTCTACCAAAACTCTCAAAGAGGAGGTAGGCGAAGAGCGGCTAGTACTCAGTAAGCTCGCTTGAAGAGTCTCCTCCCTCTGTCTGTTGTTGAAGTTGTGCTTCCCTCTTGATGATCGATCTTGATGATGCCTTGACCTTCTTAATTCTCGACCTTTCCAAAGCTTCGATCCTTGCCAAAACTTCGATCTCTCAAAAAGCCTCTGTGTGTGTCTGTCCCTTCATAGCAAACAAGGCTATTTATAGGGGTCTCAGGGGGTGAAGGTGCCTCCTGAAAACGCTCCCGAATGAGGGGCCACTACCCGCTACATGCGCGGTGACTGGCCCCGCAATCAGGGCAGTTGCAACTGAGACGTGGGCGTTGAGCCAAACGCGCCTTGAAGTTTGAGACGCGGGCGTCGAGCCAAACGCGCCTTGAAGTTGAGACGCGGGCGTCGGGCCAAACGCGCCTTAATGCTGAGACGCGGGCTTCGGGCCTTCACGTCTGGATGCTGAGGCGCGGGCTTCGGGCCGACGCGTCTTGATGCTGAGACGCGGGCTTCGGGCCTTCACGTCTGGATGCTGAGGCGCGGGCGTCGGGCCGACGCGCCTTGATGCTGAGACGCGGGCTTCGGGCCGACGCGTCTGAACGTTGAGACACGGGTGTAGAGCCAACGCGTCTTAATGCTGAGACGCGAGCATCGATTCCTCGCGTCTAGAGCTTGAGACTCTGCTTCCTTAATGGCTGGTCTCTTGGTCATTTTTAGACAGCCTACAGAACCCCCTCCAAAGTTTTTGATATTCCGCAGTTGAATGGGACGGATTTCGGAATACTTTGGATCTTAGCCGTGTTCGCGTTTATGACTGGACTGTTGATGCTTCGGGCTTGATCTTATCTGGAATTGGTCTTCGTGAGTGTACTGTTGAACTCTTTGAAGCCGTCAGAGTTGATCGTGTTGAGTGTCTAGATACACAGTCTAGACCTCCCCGATTGCTTTTAGTCTGTCACGGGTGCGCTTTTGGCCGGGAGTGGTTGGTTGTCTGTTTGCGTCAGTGTACTGTTGAACTGACTTTGCAGAAGCAGGAGACTGGACGCAGGTTCCTTTTTGAAAAAGCAGAGACTGCTTTAAAGACGCGACTTCTTAGCGAGACGCGATGTTTGGCCTGTTTGAGGGGACGCGGACTTTGGAGAGACGCATCTCTTGAAATGCAGACGCGATTTTCTGGGTGCATTTATGATGATGCTGACGGGGCATGTCCACCGATGATGTGTATAGCCTGAACTTCGGCATGATGATCTGAATGAAGTCCCGGTGCATTCCTCCTCTGGAATTTGTGCCAGTGACTTCTCTGAATGCAGGCGCTTGACGCTGGCTTTGCCCATTGCGTTTTACTGCCTTGGCGCGTTTCAGATCTGAATCTTGCAACTCCTGTTCACCCAACAGAGAGATGGCAATTTTTGGCGTTCTGAAATTCTCTGCGTCTGGTGCATTAGGCGCGGGTACAAACTGAGGCCGCGTTTGAATCTTATGCGTGGTGCAGTTTGACTTGCGTCTGTTTGCCTGTGCGGGTCATTCCCGCGTCTGAAGTCTTGAATGGCTGCCGCGTTCTGTTACTCAGTTTCCTTTATAAAAATGTACTGAGTTCCAGATTTTCTGACTCTCTTGCTTATTCTTTGCAGGTAGGCTTGCTTGTCCTTTTTCAGGTTTGCTGGGCCCCAGAAAGAATATACGGCTGGCGAACTTGCTCCACGTTCGTTTGTGAGAGATTAAATTATGGTCCTCGTCGTTTGTGAGAGATTAAATTATATCTCTGACGAGGACCCAACCCTCGCCAAGGTCTCTTCAGATCTGGTGCAAGAGATGGATAGGCCGAGTATCGGCGAGGGTGGTCCGGCGGTTACGGTGGCGGAGAAGATCCTCTTCCTCTCCCAACTCCAGAAGTGACATCGAGGACATTCCGTTGGATGGCCTGCTGGGGAAAGGGATGGTGATGAATGCAGGACTCTCTGCTGCCGCTGGACCGAGTGGAGGGTGGCATCCTTTGTGATGACTCCGAAACTTCTGCTCTCACCCCAAGAGTGACTCCATGTTTGTTGGATGATCTGCTAGGGAAAGAGACGCGCCTGAACGAAGGGTTGCAGGACCTTCTGTTGCCACCGGACCTCAAGAACACCATTGCTCTTAGCCTAGTCAGCTAGGGCGCTTTCGAAGTTGGCGTCATGCATCAAAGTGCAACCGGTTCCAACAGTCGCCACTTCTTCGGACATCATGCACTTAGGATCAAATGCAGTTTCAAGGAGTGAGTACGGCCTCAGAGAGAGAGAGGGACTTCTTTGTACTCCTTAATTGTAACACTCAATCTTATCGTATAAGAGAGCGTTTTGTATCACTTTCATGTGTTTGGATATGAATAAAAGTGACACTTTTCTTTTTGCCTCTTTCTGTTGTCTTGAACGTTTTGTTTTAGAAGCAAAAGAATGATTTTGGTGGACCCGCCACTTTATAAAAGAAAGTGACAGGTGGAGTGCGTACCCCCAGAGAAAGTGAACTTTTATCAAGGATTTGGGATTAACTTGATTTTAAGATCAGCTGGGGATTTTGATAGAAGCATTGTTTATCGGTGTAATGTTAACCAACACTGCCTCTAAAATGAATTTGATACTCGGTTGGGAGAATATCAAATGAAACTAGACTCGTGGGGAATCTAGTAGGATTTTCACCGTTAGAGGTGTGATATTAACTTAACGGTTTAGAAGTAGTCTTGTCAGAAGTGTAATGTTAACTTTGACAAGGATGTGAGTTAGAGGTGTGATATTAACCTAACTCATCAGCATCTCAGTTTTATTTGGGAAAACTGAGGGTGTCACTGTCATAGGTGTGATGTTTAACTTAACAGTGATAGTAATGCTAGAGGTGTAATGTTGAACTTGGCATTAGTCGTCTCGGCTTAAAGAAGTCGAGGAAAGGTCATAGCCATAGGTATATTGTTGAACTTAGCAATGACTCGGATGCTAGAAGTGTGGTGTTAACTTGGCATCGTTCATCTCGGCTTGGACAAGGAAGTCGAGGAAAGGTCATAGCCATAGGTGTATTGTTGAACTTAGCAATGACTCGGATGCTGGAAGTGTAGTGTTAACTTGGCACCGTCCATTTCAGCTTCGATATGGAAGTCTGAAGAAAGGTGACTGTCAGAGGTGTGATATTAACTTGACAGGCACTCGAAGTACCGCTTAGAGGTGTAATGTTAACTTTAAACAGTAGTTTTGTCAGAGGTGTGATATTAACTTAACAAGAATTTGCTTGCGATAGGAGCAATTTGAGGACCTGTCATTCTATTGATGAGAATTGACAAGTGGAATTTGAGGTGCCAGAGGTATAGTGTTAACTTGGCAAATTTGAGAGTTTGTTACTCTATGCAGAGTTAACAAGCCAGGTTTGTACTCGACAAAGAGTATTCATTACCAGAGGTATAGTGTTAACATGGTAATGATTGCATTTTGTGGTCCTACCATTCTATGGATGAGAATTGGTAAGGGATTTTTGGAGGGAAGAGTGGAATCAAGTCCACTTAGGATTTTTAGCAAACCCTCAGCTATCAACGGGTTTGTCATGCCTTTACCAACTACCGTTTGAGTTGGGCTAGCCATGCTATTCCCCTCAGCATGATGAGTTGTCGAAGACTTGTGTTGGACTTAAAAGCCAACATTTTCTTCTATCCTTAGCCGTCGGAGGTGTCGGATCAAATGGGAACGTGTCCCTTAGGATTTTTAGCAAATCCTCAGCTGTCAACGGGTTTGTCATGCCTTTACCAACTACCGTTTGAGTTGGGCTAGCCATGCTATTCCCCTCAGCATGATGAGTTGTCGAAGACTTATGTTGGACTTAAAAGCCAACATTTTCTTCTATCCTTAGCCGTCAAGGGCGTCGGATGTTTGATCAGAGGTGTACTTTTAACTTGATCGGTGGAAGAATGCCATCTAGGGATAGTATTTCTTCAGGAATTTGCCATTGATTGGCATCATGAGTGTATCGCCATTTGAGGTTATGAGGCGATACGATCCATTTGAGTAGACTGACTCTACCACAAATGGTCCTTCCCATTTGGGTTGGAATTTTCCTTTCGTCTTGTGTGTCATGACCATGGGTCTTCGGACGGCTAAGACGAGGTCGCCTTTCCTGAAAGTTCGCGATTTGACTTTCTTGTTGAAGGCTCTGGTGATACGAGCTTGGTAAAGCTCGATTTGTTGTTGGGCCTGCAGACGCTTGTCGTCCAAGGCTTCTAATTCTTGGAGTCGCTGTCGATGCTTCTCCTCTGTTGTCATTTCCGCTGTCAAGGCGACGCGAAGAGATGGAATTTGGATTTCCAGTGGAAGGACGGCTTCGCATCCGTACACCAAGGAAAATGGCGTGGCTTTAGTTGGGGTTCGCACAGTCGTGCGATAGGCCCATAAGCATTCGCCCAACTTATCGTCCCAGTCTCGTTGACTTTTCGAGACGAATTTCTTGAGAAGCTTGCCAATAGTCTTATTGAAAGCTTCTGCGAGGCCGTTAGCGGGCGGATAGTATGCCGTTGATGACACACTCTGGATTCTGAACTTGGCGCAGAATCTCTGAAAAGCCTGGCTGATGAACTGGGGTCCATTGTCATGGACAATCCGCCGAGGCACACCAAAGCGGTAAATAACGTGATGTTTCACGAACTTAATCACGTTAGAAGATTTCACCTCTTTCAAAGGGATAGCTTCGGCCCACTTTGAGAAGTAATCGGTTATCGCTAGGATGAACCGATGTCCCTTTGATGATGGTGGGCTGATAGGACCAACCACGTCCATCCCCCACATTTCGAACGGCCAGGTAGAGGTCGTAGAGTGGAGGTATCCTGGTGCTTGATGGATGAAATCGCCATGTATTTGACAGGCGTGACATCTTTTGGCATAGGCAACAGCATCGGCAACCATCTTGGGCCAGTAGTAACCCAATCTTTGGAGTCGGTTTGCCAGCTTCGGGCCAGGTTGATGAGCTCCACACGTACCATCGTGGGCTTCTTTCAACACTTCGTGGGCTTCTTTTGATGAGAGGCACCGGAGCAGGATCCCATCATGCGATCTACGATACAATGTTCGCGAAATCGCATTGTAGTAGAATTTGGAGGCTTTCCTTCGGATGGCAGCCGCCTCCCTGGTGTCTTCGGGCAAGATGCCGTATAAGACAAAATCAATGTAGGGGAATCGCCAGTCTTTAAGCTCTGGATCGGTCGACACTTCAAGTGTTTCCTTACCGCGACGATCTCCCGTTGACCTCTGGTAGTCTCCGAGGGGACTTTTTGGGCAGTATAGGTCGTGGCTATAGACGAATACCTTCTCCATTGCTCCAGCTGGAAGAGCTAAGGAGGCAGCAAGGGATGCAAGTGCATCTGCATGCGCATTTTGCTTGCGCGGTACATGGTCGATGTAGAAGTTTGAAAACCTCTCGGCCATGTGGATTGTCGCGTTGTAATAGGGTACTAGATCTTCATGCCTGACCTCATACTCTCCGCGAACTTGGCTGATGATGAGTTTAGAATCACCGTATGCCTCGAGATTTTTAACGCCAACCTCATCGGCGAATTGCATCCCAATCAAAAGAGCGTTGTATTCCGCCACATTGTTGGAACAGGGCTCGGTTAACGAGATAGCTCGGGGAATCACGTAATTTTGTGGGGAGACGAGTACCACTCCTACCCCCGCTACTGTGTGTCCCTTCGAGCTTGCCCTTGATGCACCGTCGAAGAAAAGTTGCCATACTTGACTTTCGAACGACGTCTGAGCTAGGCAGACTTCGGCGACCTCATCTGGGAGATCCTCGTAGAGTTTGGCTGCCCTGGGATCTGGGTGTTCAGCTAGGAAGTCCGCCACCGCTTGTCCTTTAATGGCTTTTTGTGGCAGAAAATGCATCTCATATTGTGATAGCAATATGGCCCATTTTGCCAGCCGGCCATTTAGTAAAGAAGGCTTTGTCATAAGTAACCTCAGGGGGTTGACTTTGGATATGACATTTATGGTTTGGCCCACCAGATAGTGTCGCATTTTCTGAATGGCGAACACCAGTGCCAAACATTCCTTCTCGATCGGGTTATACCGATGTTCGGCTCCGATCATCGTTCTACTTAGGTAGTAGATTGCTTGTTCTCGCCCCTGGTCATCATTCTGAGCTAGTAGAGCTCCCAAAGAATGATCCATTGATCGGACATACACCAGGAAAGGCTTTCCAGATACCGGAGCTGCCAGGACTGGTGGTTGGGTGAGGTAGTGCTTGATCTCCTCAAATGCTTGCTGGCAAGCGTCGTCCCAAATGAACGAAACGCCCTTCTTCATCAGCTTAGCGAAGGGTTGGCATCTCCCGGAGAGATTTGAAATGAATCTGCGGATGTATGCCAATCGTCCTTGTAATCCTCTGAGCTCCTTGAGGCTTCTGGGGGGTTGCATCTCTTGGATAGCACGGACTTTCTCCGGATCCAAATGGATTCCTGTGGAAGTCACAACAAACCCTAGGAATTTGCCACTGGCTACCCCCAGGAAGGACTTGGTGGGGTTCATCTTCAATTGATGAGCCCGCATGATGTCGAAGACCACCCTCAGGTCTGCTATGTGATCACCTTTAGTGCGGCTTTTCACCGCGATGTCGTCGACATAACATTCCACCGTTTTGCGTATCTGCCGATGGAAAATGGCATTCATGGCCCTTTGGTAGGTTGCCCCCGCATTTTTCAAACCGAAGGGCATGACGGTGTAGCAATATACCCCTAGAGGTGTCCTGAAGGAGGTGTGCTTTTCGTCATCGGGATACATCTTGATTTGATTATATCCTGAGAACCCGTCCATAAAGGACATTCGCTCGAATCCACAAGTGTTGTCAATCATGACATCTGTGATTGGCAATGGGAATTCGTCTTTGGGGCAGGCCTCGTTTAGATCACGGAAGTCGATGCAGATCCGGATCTTCCCGTTCTTCTTGGCGACGGGGACGATGTTGGCTACCCAGTCGGGATGCTGTTCCTCCCTGATAAAGCCGGAGTCAATAAGCTTCCTGACTTCTGATTGGATTGCCTCCATTATCTCTGGACGGAACCGTCGCTGCTGTTGTTTAACAGGCTTCATGTCCGGATTGATGTTGAGGCGATGCATAGCCACTTGAGGATCAAGTCCAGGCATGTCCTCATAATTCCAGGCGAAGACATCTATATACTCTTGTACAAGAGATATTAAATCCTTCTTCTCTGGAGGCGACAGGCCGTCACTTATGAAGATGGGTTTAGGATTGTCTTCATCTCCTAGGTTGACTTGAACAACCTTGTCTTCTGTGGGTGGCTCACGCTGTTCAAAGCGGATGTCCCAAAGAGCATTCAAATGTCTGATCCAAGGGTCTGTATCAGATTGGATCATTTCTTCATCTTCATCCTCCATATGGCTTGTCGAAACCATGTTTACTGAAAGCCCTTTGAAGATGTTGCCGACACTGACATCTGATTCCCATGACGACGTGTCTGATGAGCAGTCATGACTTGACAGTCTCTCCGAATCAGAGGCTGATGGCACTGGAGTTGATATATAGCCTAACCCCCGGCGCGTCCGATGATAGTAATCAGGGGTTTTCCCTTTCGGTACAAAGGATCGAAGCAGTGTTCTTCTTCCTTTTCCGAAGTTCAATCCTGGCCTGTTGGTTAGATCATACCCCATGCGCTTCATCATCTTGAGCGTTCTCGGTTCATAATGATCGAACTGAGGGGATTCATCCTCACCTTCCGATTCTTCGTGGGGCATTGGTTCAGATGCGATTCGCCCAAAAAGTATTGGTCTTTGGCCTTTTCGTCTGGCTGGAACCATGAATACAGACTCTTGCGCGTCACCATTATCTTGGTATGTCCCGAAGGATGATTTCACCGGTACATGCAAAGATGTCAAGGCATCTATTGCCGACCAGAGGTCATCGTCCACGTCGGTAGTGGTATCCGACGGTATTGAATCGGAAACATACACAGGAAAATACGCAAAGTCTAAATCTTCATTAATGTACCAACCACCCGCATCGTCGGTGGTATCAACATCGAGCTTATTAGTGCTCTTTACAATGGGCTCCAACTCCCACAGGCACTCTTCTTTCTCAGGCTCAATGTCAGCTTCATTACCAGAGTCTGGCTCCTCTGGTTGTGGGGTTTCATTAGTCTCCTCCGGATCCTGATATAAGAGGGAGTCCGTGAAATAATTTTCAACCCCTTTAAACGGATGCCTTTCGGCAATCAACGTTCGGACCTGTCCACTCTCGTCAATGTATTTCATGACTTGGTGGAGAGTAGAGGGAACGATGGAATTGCGGTGAATCCATGGTCGTCCCAGCAACAGGTTGTAGGAAGTGTCCGCGTCAATGACGTAACACGTCACTTCTGACTTGAGGCTCCCGATCTGGCATTTGAGCTTGATCTTCCCCATTGGGCGGGAGCTGTTGGCATTGAACCCGTAAATAGTCGTCTGGGTAGGGCTCAGACGATGGGTAGGAATGCCTAGAAACTGCATAACCCGGCGAGGTATGATGCTCAGCGCGGACCCTGGGTCTACCTGGATGCGGTTCACCTCGGATGACCCAATATACCCTGTAAAGTATAGGGGTCGGTCATGCTTCCCTTTAACCTGCATGTCATCTGTTGTGAAGGTGATGCAGGGAGCATTTGGGGAGGCGTGGAGGCAATCCTCTACATCTTCCTCCCTTGGCACACGAGTCATGAAGACCTCAGCATTGGCCAAAGCTTCTTGTAGAGCCTCTCTGGTTGACTTTGATAGCCTCAGGAGCTCATACAAGGTAATGCGTGCCGGGATGTTGGCTAGTTGAGCCAAGACGTCGAAGCGGTAAGGTGTCGAGGATCCTTCCGTTACACCTTTCGCAAGAACTCGAGAAAACCGAGTTTCTTTCTGCTTCTCCCCAGGCTGTTTAGAGGAGGGCTTGGCTGGTTCCACGGCTGGTTGCGGAGAAGCCGCTGCTGTCTCGCCGTACTGCTTCAAGTATGCCTGTCCTGAACGGGTCCCCGCCGTAGGTTGGCTGGGCTCTGCGGCCAGGACTATTGTTTCCTCTTCTGAGTCAGTCAGCGAGGGAACATCAGTGTCCGCTTCTCGAGAGGAGGCGCATATCACATGGCAAGATGAAGCCTTCCCTTTGCCTTTGGACTTCCTGTTGGTCACAGTCGTCCATTGTTGCTCGTCGACGAGGTCAGGGTGGACCCACATGATTTCCCCTCGAGGTGTAGGGACGGGTACCAAGCCTTTCTCCTGCTGCTGATGAGGGTCTGTGTTGACCACCCTCAGTTCACCTTTCGGGACAGAGATCACCCCCACGGGTGTCGGGGGTCGTGTCCCAAACTGGAGAATCGACGTCATGTTGGCCGTCATCTTCTTCTGCTCTGGTCGGAGTTTTAATACCTCCGCGTCAATCAGAGCTTGAAGGATGTCCTTAAAGACGTAGCAGCTTTTGGTAGGATGACCGAGCATCCTGTGGTATAAGCAGTAGGTGGGATTGTAGGTCTTGCCGACTTCCTCCGGGCGCCTAATTTCAGGGAGCTTCAGTCGATTGCTCTTGTTGAGTAGCTTGAAGAGCGAATCGACGTGTTCCTCCTTGAAGGAATACTGCTTGTTGGGGCGCGGCTGGCTTGAAGAGCCACTTGCCCTGCCTGTTTGAGGTTTGGTGGGAGATTTGGTCTCCGTCGCCAAATTATCCTTCCGCTTCGTCTGGAGAGAGGTGTCTGGTGCACGCCTTGTCGACCTCTCTGGCCTGGGCTTGCCTTCTTCTGCTCTGACGCGGGCGACAATCTCCTCAGCCTGTTCACCTTGCTGGACTAATTGTTTCCAGGTGCGGCTTTCAGCAACTCCTATTTGAGCAAGGAGTGAGGTTTGGAGATTATGGCGACATGTTTCCACCAGGGTGGCCTGGGTCATGCCGCTTGGACATCGGAGTGCCATGTTCCGAAATCTTTCTACGAAAGACTTGACGGACTCTCCCTTTCGCTGTTTTGTAGCTAAAAGGGTAGGCATTGTGACCTCCGAATCATCTTCGAAGAAGCGTGTTAGAAACAGCTTCTCCAAGTCGCCCCAGTTCTTGATGGAACCTTCCGGGAGCTTCATAAACCATTCAAAGGCCAACCCTTTCAGGGTGCCGATGAACAGTCGCGCCAGGATGGCATCGTTATCTACCACATTCCCGGTCTGGGATTTGAAGTAGTAGATGTGCTGGTTGGGTGACCCCTTCCCGTCGAATGCTTGGAGGGTTGGAGCCTTGAACTTAGGAGGGTACGGGACTAAGTCCCACTCGGCCGGATAGGGCCGGACCACTCCTGCTTCTTGGAGGCCTTTACGGTTGGTAAGGGCCTCGAGGCGCTGCTCCAGTTGACTCATTCTTTTAGCATGAGCCTTTCCCGGGGTCTGGTCGCTTCTTGCCTGCGACGAGGGCTTGGACACATCCGAGGTAGATCGTCGTGTCTCGTCAGAAGATTCGGAGGGTGGGCTTCCTCCTTTTCTCCCTTTGCCCTTCGGTCGTCTAGGAGGAGATCTCGCTTTTTCTTCAAGCAATTTCTCAAGCATATGCTTGAGGGAGTCAATGGATCTCTGTTGAGAGGCGATTATATCCATCTGGTGCTTCTGCGTCTGCTCTAAACGCCTGGTCGTCTCCTCAGGAGTGTCGGCCATGTAGGCGGAAGCCTCCTCCTCGACGGAAGAGTTTGAAGCCTGCGACTCCACTATAGCGGAGTGAGAACCACCCATTCTAATGCCGCGGGCTAAGGCATTATAGTCAATTGGGGGAATGGCCCCTGTCCGGGTGCGAGTGTGTTGATACACCCCCTCCGGTTCAGAGTCAGATTCCTCCGAGTTGACCATTAGTTGTTTTCCTTTGCTTCTGCTAGTCATGTTTGCAGTAAGCTCCGGGTATTCAACATCTGAGAAGGTTCTCCTCCTGTGGGAGCGTCTTCTCTTGGCTGATGGGGGAATCAGGGTCAGCTGTCTAATTAGAGACGGCTGGTGCACGCCTGACTCGCAATGGCATTCAGAGAGCATCTGGATGAGCTGTTGACAGCAGCATGGAGAAGTGGCCTGATTGGCACTCCTTTTCCTTGTCAAATAATCCCTCAAATCTGTGGGAGGGGGATTAAAGAGACTGGTCTCGCAACGTCGACGACGGGAGACAGTCATGTGCTGTTCAGCCTGGACACCGGTTTCAGAAACGCGGCCGTTGCGTCGCGGCTGCATCACGTGCGTCTGGCGTCTCTGTTGATATGAGACGCGACTTTCGCGTTGCTTTCTGCTGCGTTGGAGCAGAGAGACTTGGGAGAGAGTGGGCTGCTGGGCCCCACGCCTATGGGCGCGTGCTTCCTGCGTTTGACAAGACGCAGAAGCTTCGCTTTGGCGTGTGGCAAGTTGGTCTCCAGAAGGCCCAACTTGGGGAGTCTCGCGTTTGGGTCGCCAAACGCGGATCTCTCGCACTGGACGAGGTGCGGGCAAGGCATCGGATCGTACGCTGCGTTCAACCCCAGTCAGAAAACCAACGGTTCCGACCGAGTGTTGACGCGCGCGTCTTCTCTGTCGACGCTCGGCATTCCGATTGCGCCGTGGAGGAAGAGAGAAGCCAACAACTTCCTGGTTTGTAGAACCAGGGGTGTTTGCCACGCGGGTCTCCTGAGAGACGCTGACGCGGGCGTTCTGTGCGACATGGTCGATCGCACCAGTAGATGTGCCGGGGACCACGCGGGCCTTCAGAGAGGCGTTGGCGCGTGTGTTCTGCGCGACGCGGTTGATCGCAGCAGAGGAGTCTGAGGTTACGCGGGCCTTCTGGGAGGCGTCGGCGCGTGAACCAAACTTGGCACAGTGGGCAGCAGGAGCACCCGACAGAGCCTCAGATTGGGCTTCAGGGGGCTGTCCACTTGAGACCCTGCGGCAGACGCGGGTCTTTGGGCTCTTGGAGCCAGAAGAGAGGAACTCTTCATACTTCGCCTGGTCGAACTCGACGACGAGGGATTCGACCATTTTCCCCTTACGGAGAACGTCATCTTGCACCACGGTGCGCTCGTCAGTAACGAAGGTAGTCCCCAGCGGAGTCGCCATCTCTTGTAGGGGCCCGGAAAATTTGGTGGTCGGAGAAAGTGGTTTTAGCTGTAAAAGATTTCCTTGATTCAAGCGAAACGATTACAACCAAAAGAACTACTCTTCCTTCTTTTCCAGTTACAAGGGAGGGAGGATGTCTGAATCTTCCCTTTGTTTAAGGCTGGGTTCTTCGTGTGGCGATGGAGAGTGAATCTTGTTCTCCGTTGACCAGATGACCGTCCTGGACCGTCGGGGGTCTTCTCTTCGGTCGGTAGAAAGAGTAACTCAGCTCCGTCTACCAAAACTCTCAAAGAGGAGGTAGGCGAAGAGCGGCTAGTACTCAGTAAGCTCGCTTGAAGAGTCTCCTCCCTCTGTCTGTTGTTGAAGTTGTGCTTCCCTCTTGATGATCGATCTTGATGATGCCTTGACCTTCTTAATTCTCGACCTTTCCAAAGCTTCGATCCTTGCCAAAACTTCGATCTCTCAAAAAGCCTCTGTGTGTGTCTGTCCCTTCATAGCAAACAAGGCTATTTATAGGGGTCTCAGGGGGTGAAGGTGCCTCCTGAAAACGCTCCCGAATGAGGGGCCACTACCCGCTACATGCGCGGTGACTGGCCCCGCAATCAGGGCAGTTGCAACTGAGACGTGGGCGTTGAGCCAAACGCGCCTTGAAGTTTGAGACGCGGGCGTCGAGCCAAACGCGCCTTGAAGTTGAGACGCGGGCGTCGGGCCAAACGCGCCTTAATGCTGAGACGCGGGCTTCGGGCCTTCACGTCTGGATGCTGAGGCGCGGGCTTCGGGCCGACGCGTCTTGATGCTGAGACGCGGGCTTCGGGCCTTCACGTCTGGATGCTGAGGCGCGGGCGTCGGGCCGACGCGCCTTGATGCTGAGACGCGGGCTTCGGGCCGACGCGTCTGAACGTTGAGACACGGGTGTAGAGCCAACGCGTCTTAATGCTGAGACGCGAGCATCGATTCCTCGCGTCTAGAGCTTGAGACTCTGCTTCCTTAATGGCTGGTCTCTTGGTCATTTTTAGACAGCCTACAGACATGTTCATGTTTCTCTGTTAGTTGAGTTAGAATGGGATCTGAGTGCTATGGCTATTATTTGGTTGGTGTGGCATGAGAGGAATTCTCGTATTTTTGTTCAAAAGTCCAAAACTAACTACAGTATTCTCGTCTCTGTTCATTCTTTTGTAGCATTTTGGTCGGAGAATCTCTCTTCTAAAAAGTGGAAGTCGTTTGTGAGACGTAGAGGCCCAAAAGGAGTTGTTGGAGTTAAAAGCTATGCATAATAGGCAACATGCTGGAAGCACCCAGTGAGCTGGACAGTCTCAGGGTCCAAGGAAATGGGGAGGAAGCACAGACATGACACAGTGAACTTCTGAATGCTGAGGATGCTACTGAAGATCATGCTGTTTGGATTGCGGAAAGTTTCTGAAAAAATGGTGTTTTCATGAGTCCCACTCAGTTTCTAGCTTTTACAAAAAGCTCTTTGCTCGAAAAGAAAAATCCCTAAATGAGAAAAGTGATGTTGACGTCGGTATAACGTCAGCATTTTTCCAATTTTGTTTTCACTGCAAAAAAGCTGAAAATCGGGTGAAAATATGACAACATGGGGCCACCACCAAATTCTCTCAAGAAAAATTGATCTCATGGGCCCAATGCCAGTGTTCTCAAACTTTTCCCAATCAAACAGTTAGGGGAGGAGATGGAGAGAATTCTGCTTAACCTCATTCAAGGGGAGGTGTGGAAGTGATTTTTCTGGAATATGTTTGGGTTTGTAATCATACTCTGCACTGTGCATATACTTTTGACTGAGTTGACTGAGTTTTATTAGAGACTATAAATTGGGGGTGTAATTCTTTACTTTGTATCCAGCTGTTTTTTAGATCAATAGTAATGTAGGGTAGAATCTGTAAGATACCATCCTTTTTAATTTATTCTAAAAAAAGAGAAATAAATTGTTAAAATGCATTTTCTTTAAAACCTTTACGTATCTTTATCCTCTCAAAATCCACCCTCTTTTCCTCATTGAAAATAAAATAAAAATATAATTATAGCGGATAATTAATTGCAAGGGAAATAGAATCTCAACATCCTAGAGTTTATGGAATATTATAGTATCGGTAATTTAATTTAACTAGAAAGCCTAATTTGGTACATCTTATTAATTTAAGGGAAAAATGAAAATATCAAGATTTGAAAGAATAATATAAGAAATATGCTTAATTAGGTCTAAAAATAAAATAATTTATTATATATTAGTATTATATATTATCAAAACTGACCGAGCGAAACGAGAGAGGTTTTCTCCCGTGACTCTTACATAAAATTTGTGCGTCCTTCTGTCCCCTCATTTTCGTCCGTAAGCCACTGACCTTCCACTCTTCCCCCCCTCCTTCCACCTCATCTCCTCCCCTCCTCCTCTCCCCTCCCTCACCTTCTCTCCCCTTCCCCTTCTTTCTCCTCTTCTCCTCCTCTTTCTTCCACCACTGCCCTCTCCTTCTCTCCCCCTCCTCCTCCTTTCTCCTCTTCCTTCCCATCTTTTTGGCGCCGGTCAGTTTCCACACTGGCGGTATTCTAGTTTATTTATTTTATTTATTGAAAAGGGCCATCAAGTTACTGGGAAATACTCCGGCCCATTAGCGGCCCACAATTAAACTCACACGGCCATCTAGGGTTTCTACGAGTTTGGGTTGAACGTCTGGATATAAAGGGCCCGCCTCCCTCTTTGTAAACGTCTCCGCCGCCGCTGTTCACTCACCAGTCCTTTGATCAACAATGGGCAGAAGTAAGATTTCTCGTTCTCTCTTGCTTAAAGTATCTCTTAAATCTTTACGCCTGTTTGTTTTCTATCATTCATCTCATATTTCATTTCGCTCTTCCTTTTTTGCGATCTGATGATAATATCTCGTTACATGGAACATCCATCGTATTTTTTCTAGATCTAATAGCTAGCGTTTCTGATTGTTTTCATGGTTATAGGGGAGATGTAACTGAGATTAAAGGCTCTTCCTTTGTTGAATTTATTGGAGATATTATGTAGCTTGCATAGAAATTTTATTTCAGATTGTCATGTTGAGTCCTAGGCTTGGAGGTGAATGTAAGAAACTATGGGTTGAAATTAGCGAGAACATTTGATTTAAAAAAAAAAAAAATACTTTTTTGTCAAGATTATTGCCGATGGTGTGCCACATATTAATGAATCGAATCTTCGGCAATCTGATGGAATGAAATCTACTGCCATTAGTTTCATCTAAACCTTTGAATGCATAAAAAAGGTTGTTGCTGGCTCTTGCATTGATAACTAAAAGTTGTGTTCTGTAATAAAATGCCGTGTGATTTTAATGTTCTGTGAGAATTAGAATCTATTGTATGTACTGATGGTTAATGAATTGGGTCGATGTTTTATGCATTTGCCAAGAGTCTTCTTAAGGCTTGAGACGTTAGAGCATGGATCAAGACATTGCCCCTTTTTATTTTTTTGGATGCAAATCTTTTTTTTGCCTCGATCACATATCTTCAGTTACCAGTTTGGCCCATCTCGTCTAAGATTATGTTTGGTTGATCTACTCTGACTGGGAGAATAACATGGAATTGGGTAGTGACCAAGGAAGTTACAGTTCATTTCCCTGTTTTTGTATTTATTGAGTAGTTCTAGTTTACAATATCAACTTTCTATTTCGATAAACACTTTGAAAGGGAACTTTTCTCTCCCTAAATTTTCATCTAGTTCAGGTTTCTGTTAGCTCCACTCAAGTCTCACATGTAAATTCAAGCTAAGATCTTATTACTATGTGATTGATTCTATTATCCCATACGTATCATAATTTCATGGTAGCATTCATTTTGGGTTAGATGCTATTTTGAGTTTACCGCACGAGCAAGTTAGACAATGGATGGTGTTCCAGATGAATAAAGCTGCTAGATTTGACTGGGGAACAAAATTGTGATGATTTCAGCCAAACATGGAAATGAAGAAGAGTTACTCTTTGCAGTATTTCCTCCTGTATCCAAACATAAACTAAGCTTCAAAAAATATACATATATTGCTAATTAGTGGGAATTAATTCTGGAAGAGGCAAAATAGTTTTCTCGCTTTTGTTGAGTTTTTGTATTATGTACTTCTTGTGTCTTCTTTTCCTTTGGTACCCATATGATGAAACTTGTACATCTTCTATAACTGTATCATTATGATACTGTATGAGGTAGCCATATGATGAAACTTCTACATCTTCTATAATTTATCTTCTATAATTTATCATGTATGATACTGTTTTAGTGTTGATTATAACTATGAAATTCATTCCAATTTAACTTTTAGGAGCATGTACTCCTAAAAACTGCCAATGTGACCGCTAGATGTGTTTCTATATATGATGCATATATGTTGAGTTACTCTCTCTGTGCTTGTTTGTGTTTTGACTTGGATGGACTTACCGTGTGTTAACAAATTTCCATGAATAAATGTCCCTCTGTCAAGTAGCCTCATGATTTATGCATTTATTTAAAAACTTTATTGCCAGGGATTTAATGCGACATTTGTTTTGTAAATAAGGATTTATCTAATGCAGAACCTTTGGTTTTTTGTCTGATCTGTTACAAGGTCTCTCTGAAGTTGTTATGGTCTAAATTTGTGTTCCATGATTTCTTATAGGACCGGCGAGATGCTACCGCCAGATCAAGAACAAGCCATACCCGAAGTCACGGTATTGCCGTGGTGTGCCTGACCCCAAAATCAGGATTTATGATGTGGGGATGAAGAAGAAGGGAGTTGATGAGTTTCCTTTCTGTGTTCACCTGGTTAGTTGGGAAAAAGAAAATGTCTCAAGTGAGGCTCTGGAAGCTGCTCGTATTGCATGCAACAAGTACATGACCAAGTTTGCTGGCAAGGATGCGTTCCATCTCAGGGTGAGAGTGCACCCCTTCCATGTCCTTCGTATCAACAAGATGCTTTCGTGTGCTGGAGCTGATAGGCTCCAGACTGGCATGAGGGGTGCCTTCGGAAAGCCTCAAGGAACTTGTGCTCGGGTTAGCATTGGTCAGGTTCTTCTGTCAGTGCGTTGCAAGGATGGTAATGGTAATCATGCTCAGGAAGCACTTCGTCGTGCTAAGTTCAAGTTCCCTGGTCGTCAAAAGATTATTGTCAGCCGAAAGTGGTATATATATTCTTACACGCCGCCTATTAGATTAGGAGCATACAAAATTTTATTCTGTTTGGTCTACTACCATATAACGCTCACAAAAGTAACTATATTTTGATTACTGGGAAGAGTGGTATGATATTTTATTTTTACAAATGATTTGTTTCTCATGAATAGTTTCATGACATGATTATTCTTCAGGGGATTTACAAAATTCAACCGCACTGATTATGTCCGTTGGAAAAGCGAGAACCGCATTATGCCTGATGGTGTCAATGCCAAGGTATGTTTTGAAGACCATGTTATCTTGATCTAAAATAAAATCTTAGTTTTATTGAATGATAAATCAGATGCATACAGTTACCACTTGATGGCATACTTGCTAGGTTTTGTGATGACGGATCGGTACCCTTGTTCATCTGTTTGTTGTATTTGTTTCTGAGATATGGGAAAAGAGTACACCTTTTAGGATGCTAGTTCTGATTCCAGTACAAGTACACTAATTTTTGTTACTAATCTTGTGGAAGGACACTTTCCTTTAGTATGTGATTAAGAAATGCTGCAGTAGCTCTCCACAGCCTCATTTTGATTGACTATTCCTTCTCTATTTAAATTGTTGTTTAAAGACCCAACAACTACCCATTTCTGGGTCACTCAGAACCAACAACATCCTTAACCCTAGGACCAGTCAATATTGCCAGCACTATTGCAGACACCAACATTCCAATGACAGGCCGGCCCATATGTAGTCTGTCCATGATTTTAGCAGGCTGAGTATGTGTACTGGGCATGAGTCCCAGCATCTTCCCTAGTATTCCTATCACTAGTTATTATTTAATTGTATTATTTAAAACTTGCTTTAAGTTTTCAATTTCATTAAGATAAACTGTGTGATTACACTCTGTGAATAGCATGCAACGATATATTCTTTTCTGCTTTAACTCATATTTGATAACCCTTTTTTTCTCCAAAATTTCCAACTAAAAGATCTGAAACTGATGGAACTTTATGAAACCTTTGATATGAACTCTTTGCCCTGTCCTGTGATTTATTGTAATTTCCTGTCACGAAGAATGGGCATTCTTCTTTCATTTTCATCGGCTCTAATAAGTTAATGCACTCGTATGATTTTGCAGCTACTTGGGTGCCACGGGCGTCTTGCTCTTCGCCAGCCAGGAAGAGCATTCTTGGAGGCCACATCATCAGCTTAGAAGCCATTTGAGGGAGGGGAGGAAATGGCAGTCCTGTCTACTTACTGCCCTTATGTTTAGTGGTCAAGATAATGTTATCGAGTCTGAGAGTTTTGCTCCATTCACATTACTTTTTTCATGACCACTTCCTAGAAGAATGCAGAGCGTGTTAATGCTTTGCTCGTTATCTGTTTGTTTCATTTGATTGTCAAATGTAAGGCAATTTTCAGGATGAATTTTGTTAGTTGTTTTAACCATTGTTTTAATTCAGTTATGCTTGTTAGTTTTTTTAATTACTTTATTAATTTAGTGTTTTTGCACTTCTGTTGAATTGTTTTCAGCAGATATCATTGCAAGCTATGTTTTGCTAGTTAATGATTTTTGCCGGAGACAATTGGTAAAAAATGTGGGAATAGTTTTTACCTCTCTGATCCTACACTTAACTTTTATATTAATTTGCTCATGGTTACTACAGTGAACTTTTATGTTAATCTTTTGTTTAACCATTCCGTGCGGTTCTTTGTTGCAAACCATTCTTTTGTTGGCTGTTGCTCAGAGGGGACATGACAGTTTTGCAAAAGTCATTGCCAAACCCTAAGAGATGGTCCTTAGCCTTGATTTGATTCAATTGATTGGTAAGTACGCGCTTGTGCTTTAAAATTGTCAGTATGAGTAATTTGCACTACTTTGAAAGCTCATAATGAAACATGAGCTGAGGTTGATGGTGCTTAAAAATTATCTTATCAATTTGTTCATGTTATTTTGTATTATATCAGTAGAATCATAGACAACTAGTTGGTTTCACATGCTCTTATATTTTCTCCTCCCATGTTTGCAGAAGAAAACAATTATGGAAAGGATATTATTAGCACCAAAAAGAGGAAAAAGAAAGAAAAAAGAAAAGGGGAAAGCATAAAATCTCCGAATAAACTTCAAAAATCTTAAAGTTAAATACGACGTGGAATTAGAATCCATAATCTTGGTGCCAGGGACTCCCTCTGTTATATGGAATGTTTTTGTTTTTTGTTTTTGATTTTCTTTTTTTTTTCGAGGGAAAGTTATAGGGATTGGTTTAATATCTCATCCTTTTAGAACAACACATTACTTGACTAATTTGTAGATTTCTTTTGCAGTTGTTTATTATTATTATTTTTGGGAGAACCGCATGTCCAAATTTTCTTTATTGTCTTTATTGTTGTAGAGAGAATTTGAGAGTTTGAGAGAATAGAGAAAAAGAGAGACAAAATTTTTGGTTTTATGGTCTTTATTTATAATAGTCTTTATAGGGTTTGGAAAAACCCTAAAATACAAGCTAACCGTTGGTCTAATCTAACGGTTTATAAAAGACTATTACTTCTAGTTTAACACAAGCATACAATTAAATAATAATTATTACATTCCCCTTGAGTGTGTAAAACTCAAGAAGTAGTCACATTAGAATCTCAAAAATGCATGCATCATTGATGAAGTCGAATTGTCCGGCTCATGATCAGAACGTGTCTCTAAAGATAATGTATCGAAAGAATGTTACACCAAAATCTTACCTGAAAAACTCAATAGGACAAAAACTATGGTCAAATAAAAAGAGGGTGTGTGATAACAAAAATGTAGCATATGACCCACTGATGAAGGAGCTTGTTAAAACTTTGTCAGTTAACAAAAACCCAGTCGAATAAATGTTCCTGACGAAGATCAAGTGAGTATGCTTCTGAATAATCCCCCTAAATTTAGCATAACTCCCCTTGAGAACTACTCATGTAGCAATTCAGATAACTTGCGCAATCTAATACCGCAAACATGCTTCTAGAATGTAAGACTTCGGTAGCGATTTGATGAAGGAATCTGCTAGGTTGTCTTGGGATCAGATTTGCTTGACTTCAATCTTTTGATGCTCTTGCTGCCGCTATGAGAAAAAGAACTTCAGCGCATTATGCTTGGTGTTCTCTCCTTTGATGAATCATTTCTTCATTTGGTTGATGCAGGCAACATTATCATCATGGATAGTCATCGGGATATCACTGATAGAAGATAACCCATTAATACTTCGAATATGCTTAATAACAGATGTATCGCCCCGGTCCTGCGGGTACAGAGAGGTTACTGCGACGTATATACGTAAGTCAGAAATACCCTCATATATATACGCTAAGCATCAGTACAGGCAAGATTCAGAATACGAAGGTACGTGATGCATTATACATTCCAACATATGAGCACAATTACAAAGTTGTCACAGTATGTGACACAATATTACAAAAATATTATATCACTGACAGGCGCAAATACGAGAATACAAAGAGATAAACAAGTATGAACAGTACAAAAGATGCTCACAAGTTACAAAAAAGAAAACTCGAGAGCCGAGCAGGGAGCCTGAAAAGATAGGGCCTCAGACAATCTGGCGATGATCCACGCTTCTGTTGCGCATCTCTAATCAGCAATCGAGAGAATCACAAGCTCCAACCTTTAAGATCTGGACATGCAAATATAGGGGAGTCAGAACTCCCCAACGAGTAGTATGGTGAATGCCAAGTGGCGTGCAGGAATAAACACACGTGAATTGATAAATCTGAATCAAAAGAGCATGCATTGAAAATCGTGTCGTGAATACAAACATATAGGAGCAAGCAAGGAGGCAGTAAGAAAAGTAAATATAGAAAAACCAGTTGCCCTTGTGCTAAGAAAACATCTTAAAATCGATAAAAAAACGATAAAATCAATAGTACTGAATACAAGCAAAACAAGTCGTACAAGTTCAGATTACGACTTCACGAGATTAGTACATCAAAGAAATAATTCAAACAAGGAAACCCTCACCTAGATACATTTATCTCATATTGTCATAATCCGAGAGTACACAACTAGAGTTGCAAAACAACACAGCGAATTGTATATTAGCATCTTATTATAATTGGGGTCGTCTAAGTTGTATGTTTTAGTATGTGTCCATTCCACATACTTTCCCTTACAACTTATAGAGCCAGTTATCCGAAAATTGATGGAGTCTAACGAACCATGTTTAAAATGGGTCTCGTACATGCCCGGCACAACGATCCAGGAGTATCTGGCACTGAACCAGAATATATCGCTAGGTACTAGGACTTATTGTACCCCCGAACAGGAGTAGGGTATCACAGATCTCGTAGGAATAGGCCTAGGGCTTGTGCATACCCGACAGGAAATAAAAACAGGAGGGGTAGGGGTGTCAGTACACCCCGCGAAATCTCTGGTGGCCGCCAGGTGATCCCTCAAGAATGTGGCCACGCGTGACATGATATGATCACCATAAACATGGAATTAATTAGGGCCCATCAGTTCTCCCAAACTCGGTGCAAGTTGTCTTATTTATAATTTATTATGTAAGGATCAATTTATGGGAATAACATGTGCAGGATAGGTTCAGGATTTCAGGAGTACAAGAGTACATAAGTATTAGGGATACATGTCACTGTATATAATACAGGATAAACAGGTACAGGATTCTCGTAAATATTATACTCACAAGTCAAGTGTTAACATGACAGGTGACAAGAGATAAATGATATCATAACAAGAGACAGGTGTCAAATAGTAGCATGCCAGGTGTCAGGTGGTCAATATAGCAAGCGATAGCACGCCAAGCAATAAGCACAGTAGATATCACTATTGAGTATCATAATGCAGGAAAACGGTATCGATACCAGAGATCGGTACAAATACAGGAAAATAGTGCTGACATAGGGGATCAGTACAGATACAGAAAATGGTACCGATACAGGAGACTGGTACGAATACTGAAAAACAATTAGTTTTAAAAAAAGTATAAATAAAGGTTTAAACTCTTCACAACCATCAAGAAGAATAATAGTTAAATCATCAAGTAGGCAAGTGAGCAAATAAGCAAGTGAACATCCAAGCGAAGATAAGCAATGCTGGAGCGAAACTAGCGCATAACGCTAGATGCTATCACACTCGGTGTGACTATCGCTAGCGGCTAAATGCACACGGCAGGGCGAGCGCATGAACGCTATATTACCGCACGTGGCAAAGCCGCGCTCACGACGTAACTACGCTCGAACGGAGTTAGCGGTAAAACACTGAGCGCTAGGTCCGCCTTCCAGGCGTGACTGAGAGATCTGACAGTTTAAGCGCACTCCTCTTTCGAGAAAGTGGGCGAGAGCTCGAAGGGCTGAAAGTAAGCCCGGGTATAAGCACACTCTCGGTAGCTATCACGAAATCCATAAGAGTGCAAGGCTAATTCCTATTGTGTAGGCATCCCGAAAGTGGGCAGAAACCCCGAGGCTGTACAAGGGTACCTGCACGGTTATTACCAAACACGCACACAAATATAATAATAGAATATGACAGGCAATAACTAGCGATCAATCAAGCGAAGCTGACAAGCTGGGGTGAGGCTAGCATACAACGCTAGAGGCTATCATGCTCGGCGTAGTTACCGCTCGTGACGATATCACAATAATGTACAGCTATCGCTCACGACGTAGGTACACTCGAGCAGAGTTAGCAGAAAAGCGTTGTGCGCTAGACTCGCCTATCAGGCGGAGCATGAGAGCCCGAAAGCTGAACACAACCCGAAGGTTGGGTATAAAAAGCCCGGAGGGTGAATGCAGCCCAAAGGCTGGGTATAGTACTTGCAAGAGTGTTAGTGTTGAATACACACATATAATAAAGCAGTAATAGACGACATCACATGCATAACATATGTACAAGAAGTAAACTACTATAGTACAAGTATTCGTCACAGGTATAATACATGTACAACTACAAATACTGATACACGACACGTATAATACAATTACACATCGGAAATACAAATACAACGGGGGCTAAAAATACATAATTCCCGAAAATACAGTTAACCCGTCGAAGCGGGGACATCCAATAAGAAGTCAAGGAACTCGCCTAAATCCACGAAATGTGACGAAAAAACCAGGACTCTGAAATATCGCACGCGCACGGGCACGAGCATGACTCCACCCACCATCACCTAGGAGCGAGAGAGAGATTTTGTAGAGAGATTTAGAGAGAGAAAGAAGAGAAAGTGCTAGAGAGAGAAGAAAGGGAGAGGGAGCAACTGAGAGAGAGAAAGAGGGGAGAGAGGTGGGTGGCCGGCCAGGGGGTGGCCAATGGCAGTTCAGGCCTTTGGCGGCCTAAAATCAGAGAGAGAAAGTGATGCTGTGGGAGAGATAGAGAAAAGAGAGAAGAAAGAGAGATAAAGAGATAGAAAAGAGAGGAGGGAAAGGAGGAGGAGGAAGAAGAAGGAGGAGGAAGAAGAAGAAAAAGAAAGGAAGAAAGGGAGAAGGGACTACCGCTCCGGCGGCAAATGGCTGGTGGCGGTTCTGCCACCGCGGCCACAGCTAGAGGGTGAGGAGAAGGAGAGGGAAAGAAAAGAGAAAGAAAAGGAAAAGGAAGAAAAGAAGAAAAAGAAGGAGGAGGAGGAGGAGGAGGAGGAGAAGAGCTTCGCTAGGGGGTCAATCAACGGTCCCATGGCGGCGGCGTGGTCCCACGGAGGCAGATCTGGAGGAGGGAGGAAGAAGAAGAAGATGGAGGAAGAGAAAAAAAAAAGAAAAATAGAGAAGAGGGGAGAAATGCAAGAGAGAAAGAGAGAAGAGATCGACCACGAGGGGAAGGTTGGCGGCAATGGGTCGCCGGGAAAGTCACCGGCGCTAGTCCAGGGCATCGGTCGTCGCCTGGGAGAAGAAGGAGGGAGAGAGGGAGAGAAGAGAAAAAGAAAAAAAAAAGAAAAGGGAGAGTGAAAGATAGTGATGAAGAGGGTGACGGGAAGGCGACAGGCCCTACGTGGGTGTAGGCGGCAGGGTAGAGGGAAGATAAGAAAGGAAAAAGAAAAGAAAGAAAAAGGGAAAGATTCCAAAAAAATATAATATTATAATAATATCAGAAAATATTGATTTTTCTAAAAAAGTCTCTAAAAATACCCAGAGTAATATTACCCTGAAGAATAATATGAAATTGGTTTTCAGAATAAAATTTTATTTTTAAATTAAAAATCTTAAAATCAACCGGTGATGCCAGCGACACCAAATCAGGTCGAGTTTTGATAAATCCAGAAAAATCTCTAAAAATATATTAAAGTAGAGAATGTGATTCTAAAAAAATAAGATGAAAGCAGATTTTAAAAATTCAACTCTTTTTATAAATTAAAAAAAATCCTGAAATCGACCAGCGATACCGATCGACACTGATTTTGAAGATTTTTGCAATTTAGTTCGGAAAAATTTTAGAAAATCATAAAAAATTTAAAATATTAAAAATGATGTTTGAAATTGAAATCGGTCAAATCTGACTATCAGAAAAATCAAATCGAGCAATACACTAGGATCGGGTTCCCGGTTCAGAGTAGGGCTAACTTCGAGTTCACAAATCCGGATCCAATGCGAAATGATTGCATAAATATTCATAAAACAAAAATAAATACAGAAAGTAAATCAAAAAAATATGATCAAAAAATTTGAATAAATACCTAAGTTCGTATTCTGGGAACGGGGTGTTACAACAGCTCTTAACAAAACAACGAGTGGCCTTGTGAAGGGAAATGAGTTCGGTGTGATTCGAAAAAGTGGCAACTAAGGTCTGTTTTGTAGACCTCTAAGATATCATCATATTCCCAATGATAAAGACATAACCAATTTGGGAACATGTCTTGTGCGGGTCAGACATATAATCGACATCAGCATAACCTAGGCAAGCATCATTCCGAGACGCATGGAGTTTGAACTATTCTGAAATGCATATAGATATAACAAGCTCATATTCGAAGCACCTTTAGAATGTGTTTGATACGCAAGAATTCACTCAGGAATTTAAAATTCTCACTTAAAATTTCCGCTTTTGGCATAATAATCATCAGAATTATCGGGAACATAGATTCTCGTGTGCATTAAATTACCCAAATTTATAGGAATTTACTTCCCATCATAATAGGTGGGTATTCTAATTTTTAATCATCGGGAATTTCTTTTTTTCATTTTTTCCTTTCTTAATTATGATCTCATGTATTTTTTCTTCTTTTGCAACAACCGAAATAGTGAGTTGGCTAGTTTTAATAGTGTAGAATATTGAAACCTAACAAAAATTGGTATGAGAGAGTATTTAAATGTTTAGATCATGACCAAATGGTTGGATCAAGAATTTGTATGTCAAAAGTCATAGATCTAAGTAATATGTTATTTTCGACCGTCCATTTTGTGTCTACTTGGCGAATAAGTAAAATGTATTTAAAACACTTGATTTTTAGTTTTTAATTACTTTAAATAATATAGATCGACTTCAACCGAGTGAATCTTGTATTTGAATATCATAACATCTCATTTGAGTGGGAAGGATTCGTGTTCGCATCCTTGCGAAAGCACACAAGTCTACCCCCCTCTCTCTCTCTCTCTCTCTCTCTCTCTCTATATATATATATATATATATATATATATATATATATATATATATATATAGAGAGAGAGAGAGAGAGAGAGAGAAATGTATATCAGCCTGCAGCTGAGAAAACTGTCTCAGCCTGCGGTGACGTGGCTCAATTTTGTCACCCCACTAACTTGCGGCCCGCTTATAGGAAGAAGTTAAATTACCAAATACCCCTTATGAAAAGCTACTCTTTCGTTAACTTTCGTTATTGTTTATTATTATTTGCCCAAAAGGCAATTTTTGGAGCGCACATTGTCAGACTTATGTTATTGTTTATTATTATTATTCCCCCTTTTTTTGCCGCTCTTTATAGGATTTAGGTTATTGTTTATAAATTATTTTCTCCCTATTTCCTTACCTCTCTTTGTCAGATCTAGGTTCTCCTTTTCAGCCTGCGATAAACTTTTTCTGAAAATATAAAATCTTTTCAGATTAATTTTTTCTCCAAAATATTTAATATCGACGTCTGAGCAGTCTACTGGCGATCTAAATATGGAAGATATTGCATCTGGTTCTACTTTCTCTCAGAATATTGAAAATCTTGAAGGGTTGACATCTTTGCATGCCGATCAACAGGTTTTAATTGTTTCAAATTTTTAAAAACAATTTCTTAAATATTGAATTTTCTCTTTAGTCTATGTGGTACTGCGACCTATAACACATGTTTTAAAGTTTCAGAAATGCGACCGTTTTAATATTCGGTCGCAATCTTATTTGAAAATAATCTCCGGCTGTGAAATCTTTTTTTTTTCGTATGCGTCTTAGGTCGCAGTCTTTAGTAAGAAGTAATATACATTTCTTCTCATACGGATAACTGCGACTTAGGTCGCAGTCTTTAGTAAGGAGTAATATAGATTTCTTCACATACGGATAACTGCGACTTAGGTCGCAGTCTTTAATAAGGAGTAATATAGATTTCATCTCGTATGTGAAATCTTTTTTTTGTGACTGTGACTTAGGTCGCAGTCTTTAGTAAGAAGTAATATAGATTTCTTCTCATACGGATAAATCCTCAGTACCGCAACGTTTGATTTTAGAGCCTTTTCACCCCTAAATTCCTCATTGTAGAAGGCCATGAAGATTGGGCCAAATGGGGTATTCTTGATCGCCTTTACGAAATCTGCCTGAATGTACTTTTTAAATTTCTTGATGAACTCGCACATAGGTTTTAGGCTTGATCTCAGAGGACGAACCTTCATCTGTTGTTTACCTATAGATGTAGAAAAATAAAAAAGTTTAGACCAATGATTATTTAAAAATTATAAGGGAGTAAAAAGCATATTATTTTTAATAAACTGCGAGCAAGGTCGCAGTCATCTACAGTGCAAACATAATCTACTGCGACCCGGGTCGAAACTGCGACCAAGGTCGCAGTCATATACTGTGCAAACATAATCTACTGCGACCCGGGTCGACACTGCGACCAAGGTCGCAGTCATCTACAGTGCAAACACAAACAACTGCGACCCTGGTCGACACTGCGACCAAGGTCGCATAAGACTACAGTGCGAACACAAACTTTTACAGCGACTCTGGTCGACACTGCGACCAAGGTCGCAGTCATCTACAGTGCAAAAATAAACAAATGCGACCAGGGTAGACACGGCGACGAAGGTCGCATAAGACTACAGTGCAAAAATAAACAACTGCGACCCAGGAATGATGAAACAAATGACGTTAAATACAGTGCGACCATGGTCGCAAAACACTACATAAATATTGAAACAACTGCGACCCCATGTCGTCAGTATGTAAAAAAAAAAGAAGTTTCATATACTGCGACCATCGTCGCATTCGTCTAATAGGAAAAGTCCAAAAAAAAAACATTCTGAGACGCACAGATCTGAAAATAAAATTTTAACAACTGCGACCGAGGTCGACATATAGTGTATGAAAAAAATTCCTTTAAAAAAATATTAGCAAGGTCGCATACATATAAATCACTTTTTCGAAAATACTGCGACAAAGTAAAAATAGAACGAAATGAAAAAAACTTGAAAAAAATGGACCTTTATCGTTGTGTTACAAATTTTTAAATCTAAAAATTTATTCGTCATCTAAAGTTTCAAAATCTCTTTCTTATTTGCGAACATGGTCCAAAGATTTTAAAAAAAAATAAAAAAGACTTAAACGAAAATAAATCTGGAAAAAATTTAAAACAATTAAATACACAAACCCTAAATTTTTTGAAAAATATCGTTTTTCTATTACCTTTTTCGGCGGATGATTTCTTTGGCGCCATGTGTTGCAAATATTTTTTTAAAAAAACGGATCAAATTTGTGAAATAAAAGAACAAGTTGGATCAGAATGATCGGGTGAAATTTTAGAGCTGAAAATTTTTTGAAAGGTAACTTTTTTACATAAGGTAAAAAGATGTGACAGATGGTATTTTCGGAAGATACATTGTTGAGGTGACTGACATTAAATTGGGCGGGATTTTTCATCTTTTTGTCCGCCAAAATTTATGACAGGTATGTGGCTATGATGTTGCCACGTACTGCCGGCTGAGAAACTCTCTCAGCCTGCCGGCTGAGGTACAGTAACCCCATATGAGAAAAATGTATATCAGCCTGCAGCTGAGAGAACTCTCTCAGCCTGCGGTGACGTGGCTCAATTTTGTCACCCCACTAACTTGCGGCCCGCTTATAAGAAGAAGTTAAATATCCAAATACCCCTTATGAAAAGCTACTCTTTCGGTAACTTTCGTTATTGTATTATTATTTGCCCAAAAGGCAATTTTTGAGCGCACGTTGTCAGACTTAGGTTATTGTTTATTATTATTTTTTCCCCTTTTTTTGTCGCTCTTTATAGGATTTAGGTTATTGTTTATAAATTATTTTCCCTCCTATTTCCTTACCTCTCTTTGTCAGATCTAGGTTCTCCTTTTCAGCCTGCGATAAACTTTTTTCTGAAAATATAAAATCTTTTCAGATCAATTTTTTCTCCAAAATATTTAATGTCGACGTCTGAGCAGTCTACTTGCGATCTAAATATGGAAGATATTGCATCTGGTTCTACTTTCTCTCAGAATATTAAAAATCTTGAAGGGTTGACATCTTTGCATGCCGATCAACAGGTTTTAATTGTTTCAATTTTTTAAAAATAATTTCTTAAATATTGAATTTTTCTCTTTAGTCTATGTGGTACTGCGACCTATAACACATGTTTTAAAGTTTCAGAAATGCGACCGTTTTAATATTCGGTCGCAATCTTATTTGAAAATAATCTCCGGCTGTGAAATCTTTTTTTTTTGGTATGCGTCTTAGGTCGCAGTCTTTAGTAAGAAGTAATATAGATTTTTTCTCATACGGATAACTGCGACTTAGGTCGCAGTCTTTAGTAAGGAGTAATATAGATTTCTTCACATACGGATAACTGCGACTTAGGTCGCAGTCTTTAATAAGGAGTAATATAGATTTCATCTCGTATGTGAAATCTTTTTTTTGTGACTGCGACTTAGGTCGCAGTCTTTAGTAAGAAGTAATATAGATTTCTTCTCATACGGATAAATCCTCAGTACCGCAACGTTTGATTTTAGAGCCTTTTCACCCCCAAATTCCTCATTGTAGAAGGCCATGAAGATTGGGCCAAATGGGGTATTCTTGATCGCCTCTACGAAATCTGCCTGAATGTACTTTTTAAATTTCTTGATGAACTCGCACATAGGTTTTAGGCTTGATCTCAGAGGACGAACCTTCATCTGTTGTTTACCTATAGATGTAGAAAAATAAAAAAGTTTAGACCAATGATTATTTAAAAATTATAAGGGAGTAAAAAACATATATTATTTAATAAACTGCGAGCAAGGTCGTAGTCATCTACAGTGCAAACATAATCTACTGCGACCCGGGTCGATACTGCGACCAAGGTCGCAGTCATATACTGTGCAAACATAATCTACTGCGACCCGGGTCGACACTGCGACCAAGGTCGCGGTCATCTACAGTGCAAACACAAACAACTGCGACCCTGATCGACACTGCGACCAATGTCGCATAAGACTACAGTGCGAACACAAACTTTTACAGCGACTCTGGTCGACACTGCGACCAAGGTCGCAGTCATCTACAGTGCAAACATAAACAAATGCGACCAGGGTAGACACGGCGACGAAGATCGCATAAGACTACAGTGCAAAAATAAACAACTGCGACCCAGGAATGATGAAACAAATGACGTTAAATACAGTGCGACCATGGTCGCAAAACACTACATAAATATTGAAACAACTGCGACCCCATGTCGTCAGTATGTAAAAAAAAAAAAAGGAAGTTTCATATACTGCGACCATCGTCGCATTCGTCTAAAAGGAAAAGTCCAAAAAAAAAAACATTCTGAGACGCACAGATCTGAAAATAAAATTTTAACAACTGCGACCGAGGTCGACATATAGTGTATGAAAAAAATTTCCTTTAAAAAAATATTAGCAAGGTCGCATACATATAAATCACTTTTCGAAAATACTGCGACAAAGTAAAAATAGAACGAAATGAAAAAAACTTGAAAAAATTGGACCTTTATCGTTGTGTTACAAATTTTTAAATTTAAAAATTTATTCGTCATCTAAAGTTTCAAAATCTCTTTCTTATTTGCGAACATGGTCCAAAGATTTTTAAAAAAAATAAAAAAGACCTAAACGGAAATAAATCTGGAAAAAATTTAAAACAATTAAAATATACAAACCCTAAATTTTTTGAAAAAATATCGTTTTTCTATTACCTTTTTCGGCCGATGATTTCTTTGGCGCCATGTGTTGCAAATATATTTTAAAAAAACGGATCAAATTTGTGAAATAAAAGAACAAGTTGGATCAGAATGATCGGGTGAAATTTTAGAGCTGAAATTTTTTTTGAAAGACAACTTTTTTACATAAGGTAAAAAGATGTGACAGAGGGTATTTTCGGAAGATACATTATTGAGGTGAATGACATTAAATTGGGCGGGATTTTTCATCTTTTGTCCGCCAAAATTTATGACAGGTATGTGGCTATGATGTTGTCACGTCCTACCGGATGAGAAACTCTCTCAGCCTGCCGGCTGAGGTACAATAACCCTATATATATATATATATATATATATATATATATATATATATATATATATATATATATATATATATATATATATATATGAGAGAAATGTAAATCAGCTGACACAGGAGGCAAATTCGTCCTATGTCGCACTCAAAAATCATATTTTCCGAATGAATTTTCAAGATCCGACTGTACATTATCATCTTCATATTCTAAGATATACACATATAAAAAATCAAGTGATTTGAAGTTCGTTTACTCATTAATCTAAACGTTCTATTTTGTTCTATTGTTAAAAAACCGTTAATGTTTGAACCCAAAAAAAATGTAGTAAGCAAACTTCAAATCACTTGATTTTTTATATGTATGTATCATAGAATATGAAGATGATAATGTGTGGTCGGATCTTGAAAATTCATTCGGGAAATATGATTTTTGAGTGCGACATAGGAGGAGTTGCCTCCTGTGTCAGCTGATTTACATTTCTCTCTCTCTCTCTCTCTCTCTATATATATATATATATATATATATATATATATATATATATATATATATATGAAGCTGTTAACAATATTAAAAATACTGTGTCAGTTGGAGTTGTTGATACCAGGATAGAGGGAGAATATAGCTTGGCAAGGAGTGACACTACTACTGGACACCATTCAAATGTAGTTAAGGATTCAATCCTGATGCAAGAGCCTAATGTGGTAATTTCTCATGTTTCTACTCTGAATCAGAAAATCTGTAGCAGTATCATTGTATCAGCCCTGCTGATCTCTCTCCAATCCAACACATGACATACACAATGTAAAGCCTATTACTTCAGACCCTGGCTATAATAGGTCTATATCTCAAGCAGTTAGAGTATTTTCCCCAAGATACCAATGCAGCAACAACTATGCAATCCAACAGAATGAAGTTACTGCTATATCTGTCATTTCCCAGGCTGCTCTGTTAAGGGATGAGACCAGCAAAGTTAACTTAGGAGAATACTGAATGGTCAAAGGAATTGGAGTCTTATGCAAAGGCTACAGCTAAAGTAACAAACGGTAAGCAAGTGCACTTCCTACTGATGGCACAAAGATGAGTGCAAGGATTAACAAAGGGCTCCATCCGGGTCGTTGATGTCATTTCTCACATGAAATGTTAGAGGGTTAAATAAAAGAGTTAGAAGGCAAGATGTTATCGATCACATTGCAAGATACTCACCATCTTTTGTTGGTCTGGTGGAGACTAAGGTTAAGATTTAGAATGCAGGAAGGATTACATCTTGTATTCCTAATGCTTGGGCTTCTAGTAACAACTGCCAATTTTCTAATACTAGTAGATTCTGGGTCTTTTGGAACCGATCTCTTTGGATCTGCACAGAATTGTCAAAATCCTCTCAACAAATTACTTTGTTCGCTTAGAATAAAGCAGAACTTCAATATGTTCTGACCTTTGTCTATGGAGCAACCGAGTCATCAGCTAGGAAATCTTTGTGGGATGAGTTTGTGTCAGATATCAGATTCTTATAATCATCTCCCTTGGGCCACGTTAGGAGACTACAATGTAACCAGGTTCTTGGATGAAAAAATTGGTGGCAAACCTCTCTCTATTCATAAGCTTAAAGATTTCAATGGCTGCATCTCTAACTGCCTTTCACTGATATTGCAAGTTCAGGTAGCACTTGGTCTTGGTCTAATAAAAGTACTGGTTAAGAGAGAATTATGTGTAGACTTGACATGATTCTTTGTATTACTTCATGGATTGGCTTGCTTCCTGAGTCAACTACAAATACTTGAGTCCTGCTTCTAGTGATCATGCCCCAATGCTTCTTCACATCAATTCACCCACTAATTCAGGTCATAAACCTTTTAGGATCTACAATTACTGGATGAAATGTGCAGGTTTTCAAGAGCTTTTGCAGATCTCTTGGTCCAAGAAATATACTGGATACACATTGTTTCAGATAATATGTATACTCAAGAAGCTTAAAATAGCTATCAGAGGTTGGAGTCAAGAAAGTCAGGTTCACTTTGCTAGGAATCAGATAGAAGTTATAAGGAATAAGCTAGCTCTTATGAAGCAACAACTTGATGCTTCTCCCTTGGATGAAAATCTACATGATGAAGAAAGGGATTTATCTTTGCTACTTGAACATTGGTTTGGTCTTGAGGAAAGTAGATTGAAACAGAAAAGTAGAGAGCAATGGTTATAGCTGGGAGACAATAACTCTAAATTCTTTCATGCTATGATGAAATCCAGACAAGCCAGAAACTATATCTCTCAACTCTTCAATGAGGAGGGATATAATGCCACTGATTTAATTCAGATCAGGTTATTGGCTCCAGATTACTTTCACAACATCTTTAATCAGAACACTTATTGGACTATCTTTCCCAGACTGATTATTAAAGGAAGTTAACCAATGAAGCTGCCAATTGGTTACAAAGATCTATTACAAATGAGGAGACCAAAAATGCCATCTTTTGTTAGTATTTGAGGAATTTCAAAATTATGTAAAGTTCTTTTAGTCCCACATTGGATAGGAAAAGAAATCTTAGTGTTTATATATGGAGTCTCAATCATCTTCTTGAGACTTTACAACTGAATATAGGTTTATCAATCAATAGAAATTAGAGCAAATTGTAAGAGCAAGGAGGGCTGTGCAAGAACAGAGAACAACTAGTAGCTTCCATCATAGGTTCTATCTTAGGCTTATTTAAGTATTTAGGCTTACCTTACCTCTAAGCCATAACTACTTAAAGCCCAATGATTTCTTTCCTTTGAATTTGATAAGTTTAGGCTTCGAGTTGAAGGTTGGATGTCCAAATTATTGTTTTTTGCTGGAAGAGTAGAATTAGTCAAATCAATGTTGCTTAACTTCCTTAGTTATTGGGTTCAATCATTCAGAATCCCAAACTTTATTATAATTGAATTCAAAAGAATGCTTCCAATTTCATTTGGAATTGTAAGATGCATGTTTGAGCTCAATGTGTACACCTAAGAGAGAGGGAGGTCTGGGTCTGAGGAGAGTTTCTGATGTCTCACAAGCAGCAGGTATCAAATCGACATGGAGACTTCATACATCTAAATTGATATAAGCTGCATGGATGTTCATGTTGGAAAAAATAATTTGTATACTCTGATACCAATTGTTGTGCCCCACCACCAATCGCTGGGGCAGCACAGCGGAATAACACATAAGATCGGTGAGCAACAAAAAGAAAAGGAGAAGGAAGAAGATATTCTGAAATACAAAAAGTCAACATACAATTTAACATGGTTCTACCGATCAAATAGATCGTGTGTACGTCCATGAGAGACGGAGAGAAACTTTATTAAACTTTGGGAGAGTACAATAGAATTACTTAGACCTTTCGCTAAGAAGATTACAAGCCCTTTGACGGCCATCAAGAATAGCGAACTCTTATGGCTAAGCTTCTCTCACGAATCTCTCACCTAGATGAATTACACCCTTTAAAAATTACAAATTCATTGGATTACATTGAAGGTCACCCCAAGGGATTATTTATAAACCACAAAATTCTCCTAGTCTTAAATAAACTTTATCAATATGACCAGTCACCTCCTCAGAATAAAGGAAACAGAATTCAACTCAAATTGAAAATAAATTCAGAAAAGAAAACTGCCACACTCGCCATTAATTGTCTAGACGAGGGTATTAGTCGACTAATATCATGTATAAGTTGACTAGACCCAAATACTACTTGATTACTCTGATAAAATTCGAGAATCCCAACTCTCTGTTGGCCAACCTAGTCGACTACATAATGTATAAGTTGATTAATCCATATAATTAGTCAACTATGCCCAGTATTAGTCGACTGATAATGTGTACAACTCCTTGTGCACGTATGTTCTTTGATCTCCGAAGTTTCGTCTACCTTCACGACGTATTCTAGTCAAAATCCTAACAATCTCCACTTTGACTCGAATACGTCCAAGTTCGAGAATAGCCGCCATGCTCCATGTACTTACATCAATGCACAAATGAATAACTCTTGACTTCATCTCCATCTCACTCTCTCTTCTCCATAACCCCCTCATGGGGATTATAACTTGATTTAGTCGAATAAGTTCAGGCCTGACCTAAACTGATCACATAACGTCTCCTTGATCTATACAGGATTTATGAGAATTTGCTCCACCATAAGAGTAACGATCTGACTACTTTGTTGCGCGCCTAGTCTTAATTTGTCTTCAGGGAAAAATTGAACATCCGAGCTCGAAACCATCGTAATCTCCGATTGTTTCATAACCTCCGCTCTTGAAGTTGAGGATAACTACAATCCACCAACTGTAACCACTGAATTTCATAACATGTAAACATCGCCGACACATTCGACCTGAAATTTTACATAGGCATCTTTGGAAACTCTCATAACATCACCTTCAAAACTGAATCTGAATCCTTCTCCATGTAGGGTTCCAAGAAAGATGAGATTGTACCTTAATTTGGGAACATGATGAACGCCTTGAAGAGTAGTAATACGTCCCTCATGAGACCTGAAATAGATTGTTCATTTACCAATCGCCTTACTTGTAGTAGAAGTCTTCCTATTAGAACTGATATGATGTGAACATTCAGAGTTAGTTATCCATATATCTTTGTTACCGTATGATCTGTCTATAATAGATAGAAAGTCACAATTTTCTTCGTCTCCTTCAGTCAGTTCAACGACGCTAGTATCTGGTTGTTTCTTCTTTCGATTCCAACAATTAGCTCCAATATATCCCTTTTTGTGACACCAGTTGCACACCAAATTCATTTATTTTAAGTTACCCGTGAAACTTTCATTATTACTTTTCTGTTTTGAAAAATGAACTTGTCTGGAATCATCATGATGAGACTCATCCATCACTAGTTGTTAATTTTGTTCTTGTTGAGTAGATGCTCCTTGACCTTATTGAACTTGATAGTTGATATGCCTCTATAAATAATAGCTTCTCTAAAGCTCTTATATGAAGAAGGTAAAGAACATAGTATTAGAAGTGGCCGATCCTCATCTTCTATCTTAACCTCTATCTTATTTAAGTCATTGATCATAGAGAGTTCGACAATGTAAGACTTGATAGGTGTACCTTCATACATGTGGAGAAGAAAGAGACGCTGCTTTAGAATTAACTGATTCTCCAATGATTTTTTTAGAAAGTGGTCCTGAGTCGTTCCCACAACGAGGATGATGTTTTCTCCGTAGAAAACTCATCCAACACTTCGTCCGCCAAGCAAAACTGAATAGCCATCAAGGCTTTCTCATTTAACTTCTACCAAGTTTTTTCTTCATATCTTGAGGCTTTTTCCCCTCCTGAGTATTGCTTTTTTCAACCCGCTCTAGGTTAGATGACATTCATCCTCATCTGCCACTTGCTGAAATTGATGACACCATCAAACTTCTGAATATCGAACTTGATTGCAGAAATCTTCATGTTGACCTTACTTTAATACCAATTATTGGAAAAAATAATCTTTATGCTCTGATACCAATTGTTGCGTCTCTATGGGGCCGTTTGTTTCGCGTAAAAGTTCGTAATTCGTAAATGACTTACAATCTAGTTACAACTACGGCGTTTGTTTGGACCGTAATTCGCTAAAGACTTACGTAACTCAACTGACACTCACTTGTAACCCAGTTACCACTCACTTACAGCCCAGTTACAGTTAATTTTGTGGTCATACAAATTTGTATTATTTTTTTATATTAATATTAAAATTTTTTAATATTTAACTTTTTTAATGTAATACCCCGTTCCCGGAATACGTACTTAGTTGCGTATTCAGATTTTCGATCGTATTTTGTCGATTTGTTTCCTGTATTTATTCTGTATTATGAATTCCTTATATGATTGTTTTGTCTTGGATTTGGATTCGTGGTCTCGGGGTCAGCCCCAGTCTGAACCAGGGACCCGATCATAGTATATTATTCGATATGGTCTTTCCGGTGATTAGATTTGACCGATTTCAGTTTCAAATATTATTTTCCATTATTATAAATTTTCTATGATTTTCTGGATTTTTCTTGAATTAAAAGGAATTTCTTCAAAACCGGTGTCGGCCAGTGCCGCTGACCGATTCCTGGATTTTTATTTCACAAACGGTTTGGAAATTCTAAATGATTCTTTAGACTTTATTTCTTAGAATAATATTTTCTACCTACATGCTTTTTCTGAGGATTTTATAATTTTATGAAAATTCCAACGGAGTCGGTAGATAACTGGTTCCGGGATTTTTAGTTTTAAAACTATAAAGTATTTCTTAAAACGGATTTCACCATTATTCTTAATATAATATTATGGATTTTTGATAATTATTTCGGGTCGTTCCGAGATACTTGAATTTCGGACGATTCCGGTATTTTCCGAAATGTTTTCCGTATCCTCGATTTAAACCGGGTATCTGTCCTTTCAATATTTTCCAATTCTGATTCCAAGAAAATATCTTCTCATTTCAATTTCTTTTCCATTTTTCCTTTTCCTTTATTTCTTTCTTTCCTCCACAAGCTAAAGCATTTCCATTTTCCAAAATTCCAATAATTCCACTCTTCCACACACTTCCCACAAAAATATCTCTCTTTCTCTCTCTCTTCCATGGCCGGCCAAGTGGCTAAGAGAAGGACACTCACCCCCTCCTCCACTTTGCAAATAACCCCCTCTCATCTACTCTAATTTCACCTCCTTCACAAATTCCAAATCATATATAAACATTCCTTTACAATTCCATCTCTTTTTCTTCACTTCACCAAAAGAAATCCCCTTCACCAAAATCCTCCTCCATCTCAACTCAACCTCCAACTTCAAGAGCTTCATCTAGGGCATCATCAAGGTCTTCATCTTCAACCACCAGCTCCCAAAGCAACACCAAGATCATCTTCTCCACCTCAAGCAACTTCAACTTCAACAACTACTTTTGGATTGAGGCCATCATCTCCACCTTGGGATCCTTTCAAGACTACAGAGCTTCACCTAACCAATCCTAGTGAGTATTTTTACTCACCAAGACTTGTTTCATTCCTAAGCATACTTGTATCTCCATATCTTGTGTTCATATGTCATAAAAATCCTATTTTTAGACCATCCAACACAACCAGCAGATTCTGCTCTGTATTCTGTTTTTGACCACGATTAGTCGACTTGACCTAGGACCTAGTCGACTAGAAACCCTTAGATTGGAACGTAATCTTTTCTGATTCACAGTTTTAGTCGACTCATTTTATTTGTTAGTCGACTATATATCTCTATTAGTCGACTACACCTTGACCCTAGTCGACTAACCTTTTCTTGAAATCAGAAAACCCAACTCTCGGCTCCAGTCGACTTATCATAAATATTAGTCGACTTGAGACCCCTAGTCGACTACCCTTTTTACCTTAGTCGACTTACCTTTTCCTGAACCAAAACCTTAACTCTCTGTATCACAGATTTAGTCGACCTAACATAACTGTTAGTCGACTTGACGTGTCTGTTAGTCGACTACCCCATTTTCTTAGTCGACTAACCCTTCTAGTAGTCGACTACTTTTCCAACCTAGTCGACTAACGTATGGCTGTCTGTTATAGTTGATTTCCTTTTTGACTTTGTATTTTATCCTCGATACATGTACTATATATTGTTCTTACTTGTACTTCATGACTTGTACTTTATAACCTATTACTTGATGTATGTCATCTCTAGTCACTTCATATTTCCATTTCCATGTGACTGCTTGTTTCATTCTTGTTCATGTACACTATCTGTGATATGCCTACTTCTTTATCGTACACTATGCGTGGCTGACCCTTCGTGGTCATTGAACTCTGGATTTCTATTATATTATCATTGCCAGGTCATTACTTCAGACCGTCAATTTCACGTTTCCTTTTAACACATGTATATCACCTGACTTCTACCGTGTTATCACCTGATCACTTGGCATGCTACCACTTAGTAAGATTCTCTTGTTATGGCATGACTTACCTGACTATTATCAATCTCTTATCATGTTTGATTGCTTGCTAAATATCACCATCCTGTCATGCTATCACTTTACACCCAGCATGATATATTTAACTTGTGATTATTACCCTTACGGGAACTTGACTTATTATCCTGTATCATGATCAGTGACCTGTTTTCCTGCTTTACATGCAGCGACCTGACTATATAGTACTTATGTACTGAATTCCTGATCATGTCTATTTCCTGTTTTTCCCGTAAAGTGATAATTAAACTATCGAATCCTAAAAAGGACCAACTTGTATTGGGTCGGGGGAAACATGCGGATATCGATATGTGTTCGTGTTTACAGTGGTATTAGGCATGTTGTGCAACTGAATAACCGGTCTGACCTGAGGGCCACCAGGGGACCGAGGGGAGAGCTGGCTCCCTATACGACTGTTATATAGGGCATACATAAGTCCCTCCTCCTGGATAAGCCTTGCGGCTGGCTTCCGTTTCCATGCAACGGAACAAACTGTGACCGTGGTCCCGGGCAAGTACGGGACCCACTGTAAACATAGTTCGTTGATACCCCCGCTGTTTCCAATAACAACCTCGACTTTCTTATATATGGATGTATGTGAGTTGGGATATATACCGGGTATATACCGAGACACATACCTAGATATATGGGTTAGACGAGTAATAATAATAATAATAAGATACCTGTTATGCCTATTATGTCATAATCCTTGTTATGATTCCTGTATTCTTGTTAGACTTGATACATGATGATTCTAGTTCCTGCTTTACCTCTTACATGTTTCTATCATAACCGCTTTGTTATTATTCCTTCGACGTGCTAGTCTTGTAAAAACTGTAACTTGAGTTTATATACTATCTTTCCATCTTTATTTCGTTATACTTCCATTACCTGTTGGTTCATGTTTCTTATACTATTCCCTCTTACTTATTCATGTCTCTTAGCCATTTGGCTGTAGCCTGTTCATTGTTAGGAGGTCCTGACTCCCTTGGATTTGTATGTTCAGGTTTTGAAGCTTGGATTGCAGTGGAGCTGTCCACGGTAGATCAAGTTTTTCCTTGTGAGCTGGCAGCCTAGCTCCAGCTCCTTGTGCCAGACTCTCCTTTTGACTCACGAGACCTTCATCCTACTCGTGAGCATTTGTGGTTCATCTTGTATATTTTACTTTTGGACTTGTTGTGATAAAGGACACATGTAATGTGTAGTTGTTTATCATACTGTGATAGCTTTGTATATGTACTTTTATGTTGGCATATGTATGTATACCACGCTTTGTGTTGTACTCTGATCCTTGCTTGTACTTTTATGCTTAGCGTATATACGTGGGGGCATTTTCTGACCTACGTATATACGTCGCAGTGACGTCCCCGTATCCGTGGAATCGGGGCGTTACAGGATGGTATCAGAGCTTAGGCTCTCACCACCTCTAGTACAAACAAGCAGCAAATTCTATTAATTTGCTATTGCCAACTGCAATGTACAAAGTTATCTAGTCCTGCTTGATTTATCTAGTTCATCTTGATTCCTTCCCTTATGTCCTAAACTCCTTCCATTATTCCAATTCCAGTTATCTTTCATCATCTAGACATGGATAGGAGGTCGGATCGTGGCAACGCTGGGCAAGTATCAAAGGTTTCCCGTGGAGTGGAACGAAGATTGGAGAAGAAGGGTGAAAACCAAGTGCAGAACAAGTCAGTTAAGAAGGCTTTGCAGTTGATGAAGAGGGCTTTGCAGTTGCTGAATGAAGGAGATACGATCAGGACAATCAATGGCCCGAAGATCAAACGACCGTTCCAACGTCCTCTTCCTAAGGTCACATGCAATTTCTGCCACAAACCCGGACATTTTAAGAGGGATTGCCGAATGGCCAACGGGTTATGTTTGGCATGTGGGAAAGAGGGTCATGTGATAAGGAATTGCCAGTTCAGGAGAGTAGGGAATATGGCACCAGTCAGACCAGCTCATCTAGCCCCAGCATTTCCAGCGCCGCCACCAAGGAGGAATCCGGGACCCGTTAACCGTAAAGCTCCAATTCCACCCCAACAGAATGATCAGCAGCAGAGGGGAGTGAAAACTGGAGCAGATCAGAGTAGAGCAGAGGCATCAGACAGTGCAGCGGAGCGTGAGGACCAGTGTCCAGATCCGGAACCTTAGGGATATCAGGGTAACCACTACCCCAGATCTTGTATTTGAGTTGGTTATCATTCCAAATATTTTTTCCTTATCATTCTATCATTGTTCATTCTAGTCCCTCATGTGTTCATCTTATCCCCTGTTTTGGTTTTATGAGACCTTTATTCCAACCATGTCCCCTTTGTATTCAATTTACCCCCTTAGGGAAATTGCGAGGACGCAATTTTTGTAAGATGGGTGGATTGTAATACCCCGTTCCCGGAATACGTACTTAGTTGCGTATTCAGATTTTCGATCATATTTTGTCGATTTGTTTCCTGTATTTATTCTGTATTATGAATTCCTTATATGATTGTTTTGTCTTGGATTTGGATTCGTGGTCTCGGGGTCAGCCCCAGTCTGAACCAGGGACCCGATCATAGTATATTATTCGATATGGTCTTTCCGGTGATTAGATTTGACCGATTTCAGTTTCAAATATTATTTTCCATTATTATAAATTTTCTATGATTTTCTGGATTTTTCTTGAATTAAAAGGAATTTCTTCAAAACCGGTGTCGGCCAGTGCCGCTGACCGATTCCTGGATTTTTATTTCACAAACGGTTTGGAAATTCTAAATGATTCTTTAGACTTTATTTCTTAGAATAATATTTTCTACCTACATGCTTTTTCTGAGGATTTTATAATTTTATGAAAATTCCAACGGAGTCAGTAGATAACTGGTTCCGGGATTTTTAGTTTTAAAACTATAAAGTATTTCTTAAAACGGATTTCACCATTATTCTTAATATAATATTATGGATTTTTGATAATTATTTCGGGTCGTTCCGAGATACTTGAATTTCGGACGATTCCGGTATTTTCCGAAATGTTTTCCGTATCCTCGATTTAAACCCGGGTATCTGTCCTTTCAATATTTTCCAATTCTGATTCCAAGAAAATATCTTCTCATTTCAATTTCTTTTCCATTTTTCCTTTTCCTTTATTTCTTTCTTTCCTCCACAAGCTAAAGCATTTCCATTTTCCAAAATTCCAATAATTCCACACTCTTCCACACACTTCCCACAAAAATATCTCTCTTTCTCTCTCTCTTCCATGGCCGGCCAAGTGGCCAAGAGAAGGACACTCACCCCCTCCTCCACTTTGCAAATAACCCCCTCTCATCTACTCTAATTTCACCTCCTTCACAAATTCCAAATCATATATAAACATTCCTTTACAATTCCATCTCTTTTTCTTCATTTCACCAAAAGAAATCCCCTTCACCAAAATCCTCCTCCATCTCAACTCAGCCTCCAACTTCAAGAGCTTCATCTAGGGCATCATCAAGGTCTTCATCTTCAACCACCAACTCCCAAAGCAACACCAAGATCATCTTCTCCACCTCAAGCAACTTCAACTTCAACAACTACTTTTGGATTGAGGCCATCATCTCCACCTTGGGATCCTTTCAAGACTACAAAGCTTCACCTAACCAATCCTAGTGAGTATTTTTACTCACCAAGACTTGTTTCATTCCTAAGCATACTTGTATCTCCATATCTTGTGTTCATATGTCATAAAAATCCTATTTTTAGACCATCCAACACAACCAGCAGATTCTGCTCTGTATTCTGTTTTTGACCACGATTAGTCGACTTGACCTAGGACCTAGTCGACTAGAAACCCTTAGATTGGAACGTAATCTTTTCTGATTCACAGTTTTAGTCGACTCATTTTATTTGTTAGTCGACTATATATCTCTATTAGTCGACTACACCTTGACCCTAGTCGACTAACCTTTTCTTGAAATCAGAAAACCCAACTCTCGGCTCCAGTCGACTTATCATAAATATTAGTCGACTTGAGACCCCTAGTCGACTACCCTTTTTACCTTAGTCGACTTACCTTTTCCTGAACCAAAACCTTAACTCTCTGTATCACAGATTTAGTCGACCTAACATAACTGTTAGTCGACTTGACGTGTCTGTTAGTCGACTACCCCATTTTCTTAGTCGACTAACCCTTCTAGTAGTCGACTACTTTTCCAACCTAGTCGACTAACGTATGGCTGTCTGTTATAGTTGATTTCCTTTTTGACTTTGTATTTTATCCTCGATACATGTACTATATATTGTTCTTACTTGTACTTCATGACTTGTACTTTATAACCTATTACTTGATGTATGTCATCTCTAGTCACTTCATATTTCCATTTCCATGTGACTGCTTGTTTCATTCTTGTTCATGTACACTATCTGTGATATGCCTACTTCTTTATCGTACACTATGCGTGGCTGACCCTTCGTGGTCATTGAACTCTGGATTTCTATTATATTATCATTGCCAGGTCATTACTTCAGACCGTCAATTTCACGTTTCCTTTTAACACATGTATATCACCTGACTTCTACCGTGTTATCACCTGATCACTTGGCATGCTACCACTTAGTAAGATTCTCTTGTTATGGCATGACTTACCTGACTATTATCAATCTCTTATCATGTTTGATTGCTTGCTAAATATCACCATCCTGTCATGCTATCACTTTACACCCAGCATGATATATTTGACTTGTGATTATTACCCTTACGGGAACTTGACTTATTATCCTGTATCATGATCAGTGACCTGTTTTCCTGCTTTACATGCAGCGACCTGACTATATAGTACTTATGTACTCCTGAATTCCTGATCATGTCTATTTCCTGTTTTTCCCGTAAAGTGATAATTAAACTATCGAATCCTAAAAAGGACCAACTTGTATTGGGTCGGGGGAAACATGCGGATATCGATATGTGTTCGTGTTTACAGTGGTATTAGGCATGTTGTGCAACTGAATAACCGGTCTGACCTGAGGGCCACCAGGGACCGAGGGGAGAGCTGGCTCCCTATACGACTAATATATAGGGCATACATAAGTCCCTCCTCCTGGATAAGCCTTGCGGCTGGCTTCCGTTTCCATGCAACGGAACAAACTGTGACCGTGGTCCCAGGCAAGTACGGGACCCACTGTAAACATAGTTCGTTGATACCCCCGCTGTTTCCAATAACAACCTCGACTTTCTTATATATGGATGTATGTGAGTTGGGATATATACCGGGTATATACCGAGACACATACCTAGATATATGGGTTAGACGAGTAATAATAATAATAATAAGATACCTGTTATGCCTATTATGTCATAATCCTTGTTATGATTCCTGTATTCTTGTTAGACTTGATACATGATGATTCTAGTTCCTGCTTTACCTCTTACATGTTTCTATCATAACCGCTTTGTTATTATTCCTTCGACGTGCTAGTCTTGTAAAAACTGTAACTTGAGTTTATATACTATCTTTCCATCTTTATTTCGTTATACTTCCATTACCTGTTGGTTCATGTTTCTTATACTATTCCCTCTTACTTATTCATGTCTCTTAGCCATTTGGCTGTAGCCTGTTCATTGTTGGGAGGTCCTGACTCCCTTGGATTTGTATGTTCAGGTTTTGAAGCTTGGATTGCAGTGGAGCTGTCCACGGTAGATCAAGTTTTTCCTTGTGAGCTGGCAGCCTAGCTCCAGCTCCTTGTGCCAGACTCTCCTTTTGACTCACGAGACCTTCATCCTACTCGTGAGCATTTTGTGGTTCATCTTGTATATTTTACTTTTGGACTTGTTGTGATAAAGGACACATGTAATGTGTAGTTGTTTATCATACTGTGATAGCTTTGTATATGTACTTTTATGTTGGCATATGTATGTATACCACGCTTTGTGTTGTACTCTGATCCTTGCTTGTACTTTTATGCTTAGCGTATATACGTGGGGGCATTTTCTGACCTACGTATATACGTCGCAGTGACGTCCCCGTATCCGTGGAATCGGGGCGTTACATTTAATATTTATTTGCAGTATTAAAACTTTTAAAATCACCAAATAGTTAATTTTGTGGTCAACTTTTTCACTTACGACTTATACATTACGACAACCAAACACCGTAAAGTACAATACACTTTTTCACTTTACAATTTTATATTACCAACCAAACACCGTAAAATTTACATACATGTAACTCATTTACAATTGTAAAAGACTTTACCAATTATAACTACGAATTACGGCCAGTTACGACAACCAAACAGACCCTATGATCAATCGCTAGGGTGGCGCAACAGAAACAATACACATGATCGACGAGCAACGGAAGAAAAAGAGAAGAAAGAAGATATTCTGAAGTATTGAAAGTGATCAAGGCAAAACTTGCAAAGAAAAATAAAATTTATAAATTAACAAAAATATTGTGCTAAGTTTCTCAATACTACCGCTATAGCAAGTGGCTATGCGGGTCGTGGTCCACAAGGAGGGATTGTAAAGCAAGCGTTTAAGTATTCTTTTTAAGTTTACTAAAAATTGGTTAAATATTTCTTCTTAGTTTAAAAATAAAAATAAAATAAAATTGTGTTAAGTTAGAAGAAAGAGGAGTAGAAAGAGAAGAAGAAATGGAAGAAAATATTTGTATTTTTGATTTTTTTAAAGATATTAAAAGAAAAGAAAAGGCATGATTAAAATCTATTAGGGTTCCTATTAGTATACTTACCTCTTGATGCTTGCTTCACCTTGGGTCTTTAACAACGACTTACCTTCGCTTGAAGGTTTTCACCGCATGGAATATAAGATTATTATCATTCCAAACTGCTTATATTAGATCATCAAAACTATGAAAAACAAGTATGAATTGATACAGAACTTACCCATTTAGAAGTTAGGATCCATCATCATAAGCCATCAATGGATCTTGCGAGGGCAAGGCTTGTTCGAGGCCATCAGAAGCATATAGATTGAGATCAAACATAAAAGAGCAAATGCTAAAGAAAAATATAAAAACCAAGCTTTGATTATATTAAAAAACTATAAGAAGAAGGAACAAGCTACATCAAGTGTCACTCTTGAAATCACTCTCTCACCTTTTCTTATGAATCTTTCTCTAATCAAGTTATTAAGAAAACAGAAAATTACATTAAAAATAAAAAGAAAACCTAAGTTAAGCTAAAGCAAAACCCTAATCCTGAGCTTTCTATTAGTGGTGCCCGTTTGCCTTCTGATTGCGCAGTATTTATAGCTGAAGCTAGAAGAAGAGATCGTGTGAGAAGATAAGACCACAGATGCGGCTAAGATCTGGTAGTTGGGCCAGATCTTTGGCCACGTGGATCACTGTTGTTTGGATACTCTTATTTTCTAATAGGATGTCCTTTTGAGCTCTGGATTTGATAATATTCCCATTAATCTTCAAGCTAACTAAATTGATCCATATAAATTTGATTTTAACTGATTTTATTTAGTATTATCTTCTCTAATACGCTCTGATCTTCGGTTAGAACTACGCTTATCCCCCTAAATCTTCTAAATATTTATCCCAATCCTTGATTTTGATTTATACTCATTTAAATCTGAATTTAATTGGGCTTTTAGGCTTATTCTCTCTCCGTCTCCATTAAACAATGCATGCACAACATTTAACAAAAACAACGTTAAATTAGCAGAGTACATTATTAAATAAGTGTAAGAATATACTAATAAATAATGCAATATACATGTACGATCACACCCACCTGCCTATCTTTTACTCGTCCTCAAGTATAACAAATAAAAAAATAGAGACTACCCAAATGTAAATCACTTTTATAGGAATCACGGTTGCACTTAGCACGTGTAATAAGCCGTAAAACCTCTAGGTTACCCCTAGATGACGAGTTTTATCTCGTGAGAATTTTTAGTGAATTACACCCACAAAATCCATAAAAGATAAAAAAAAAAACAAAGTGTTTAGTATTTTGAAAACACATTTTGATAAAGAAAATTATATTTGAAATATTCTTGCAAAAATTCAGTAATCTATAAGTCTTTAGAATTATCATAACTATTCATTCTTAAACTTAAACTCCATGTAAGAACTTATTATCAATCAAGATAAGAATTCAAACTGTATTTCTTACCTAGTCTTTTATTTTACCCTATATCATATGCATCTTCGTGACCGTGATATTTTGACTAAGGATTTTTTAACTCTAACTCTTATGTCTTATTTTATATTTTACATAGTAACATCTCTTAGTTTTATTAGGCTTTCTATTTCATCATGTAACGAGCCTTTAATCAGTGTCTCCCAAACCGGACGGTCTTATGGCACCAGTCGAGAAAACACCTTAAGGACTTAAGGACTCGAGCAAACGAGACCGCAAAATTAAGGATTTTAATTGATGATATCAACCACTTTTAGGCTGAATACTTATGCTTTATAAGGCACAAATACCTAGCTCAATCAGTGAATTTATATATATATATTTCTTTTTAAAATATTTTCTTCTTTTTTTATAAGACATAAGAATCTTTGTTTTTGAACCCTGAGTGAGTAAGTGTATAAAATATGTATATTTCATCAAGAGAAAAATCAAGAATAAATTATTTTTTTATTTTTTCTTCCTAACCCTATAAATCAAACAAATAATCTTATTTTGATTAAGTATAAGAAATATTTTATTTTTTCAATAATATTTATTTTTTATTTTATTTTTTATTATTGTTCTAATAATCTGATATTTAAATTATTAATAATATTTAATTATTTAATTATTTAATGTTTTCTTAATATTAATTTACTTAATATTTTTACTATTGTTTAATATTTGTAACGCCCCGATCCCGTAGGTACGGGGACGTTATGGCGACGTACATACGCGAGGTGACAGCAACCTCACGCGTACGTTGAGCCTCAGTACAGGATATATATACATGAGTTCCAGCATGAAATAGGTACAAGAATACCTGCAGAAAGAGGTCAGTGATCATAACAGATATGAAAAATGGAGACAAATAAGATAACGGAAATAAAACACCAAGATACCTAGGAATACTCCCGATGAGGAAGCTCCGATGTGACTCCATGGTACTCTCGGATACTACGGTACGCGGATCTCTAATCTGGGCACGCAAACCCAGGGTCGTCAGAAAGCGACCTAGTGAGTGGTAAAATGAAGGAGGCAGTAATATATACTATAGTAATACAAGCATGATACTACTATAGATACGTGATGGTGTATACCATATAATAAGCAGTAGGAATATATCAACATGTAAGCAGTAGGAATATGTAAACAGGTCATCTTTTACTATCATTATTACCCAACAGGTTATCATCAGGTCATGTCTCTAATCGTATCCAGCTGACGAGTGTACATGCTAGTGGTGCTGTTATAACAGTGAACATGTAGATGGGCATATGCTGCCTAACCAGTATACGGTGTGGTGCATAGACAGTGAAGATGTATGCAAGGTATATAGAAAATAGAATATATGCACATAAGCATGAATAGGATGCCACTACAGAAAGTGTAACCTGTATCGGGTAAAGTCACAAATAGACATGTAACATGATATCGGATAAATGATCAGGTACAATAAGAAGTACAACTATACAATAGGAAACATGTATCAGGCAAGGAACAATAACAAGTAGTCAACATGTATCAGGCAAGTCATGTAACATTATCGGGATCGGGACAGTTCATGTTATTTATACAATAGTAGCAATCAGTACCACTTGATATTTTAATCATTCTCTTCCAGTGTCCCATACCATTGGCAGTTCATATTGGAGCCCGCACTCCAGTCGAACCCATCCGGACGTGGCCTACGAGTACCATTATCCAAACGAGAGAGTGACCAAATAACAAGTGTTCCCGACGTCATTATTGTGTATACTGTTTTATTATGTTAATTGGAAACTCGTGGTCGAAGAGTTCTTATCGGGTAGGTGTATCCCGTGCATACCCGGGATCACGGCCTTTATCAGACCCCTGGCTGCTGAGACCAGGGCCCTCCGCTAAGAGGGGAACAATAATCAAGTAACAATAGCTCATGGAGCAATTGGTAGGAAGCACTACCATCCCCTGCAGTGGGAGAACAATATGGATCCAATACATCACCCGATAAGATCTAATCAACCGTCAAGTCTCCCCCATACCCCACTTATCATTATGATCTGTTATATCAAGTATACAATGTAACAAGAACAACTACTGTACATGATACAGGTAACATGTTAACTGGACCTAAGCTCTGTTGATAGCGTAGAACAATATAACGAGAATCGGAAACAATATATCGGGAACAATATCACAGGAACAATATACCATGAACAATATCCCGGTAAACGGGAACAATAGATGTGGGATTCTCACGTATCGCATATCAACAGCTCGCATGTCCAGTAACAAGAATATCCATATCAATAACAGGAAGCAATCATGTAACATGAATACAGTAACATGGTAATATAATACATGTAATATAAACGGGGATCCATATGACAAGAATAATGCATGTGTGGCCGTGATGTGTAAACATGACATGCACGTGTAACAATAATATGTAAGCATAACAAGCACGTGTAATAGTGATAATGCGGTAGTCCGTGCATGGGTATATCAGTGTACCAGTGGAATGCCTATGAGTAGCACTAATCCGTATAATCGATCTATGTCTCACTAGTCCATGTCATATCAGTGGTCAGTGTATTATTATGTCAAGTACACTACCATAGTCGTGTAATGCTGATATCGGTGCATGTACTAACGGTGTCCAATAGTCATGTCAAGTGTAGTGTCATCGAGTACCATGAATTAGTATACCTGTGACGATAGTTATCTAACTGTGAACTATTACATGAAGTAAGAGTATCCACTAATATGGTGACCTAGTGGCTCATGAGTCAGTGGTGATACCGGCATGATATCTGTGGTCAAGTTGTCTATGTCTCTATTTCTTGTTTCTACAATTGTCTCCCTATATTATGTTACATCAGGAAATACCTAACTATATTACATGAATCATCTATTACAATGGGTGTTCAACATGTATCAATTAATAATGAATTATTACTGTCTTTTATCCATAATCCAGCTATATCAATCAATGTCTAGATTAAACATGGTAAAATATAAATTATATCATCTATTACAATGGGTGTTCAACATGTATCAATTAATAATGAATTATTACCGTCTTTTATCCATAATCCAGCTATATCAATCAATGTCTAGATTAAACATGGTAAAATATAAATTATAAAAGAAAAACACTCACAAACTGGCTACAGGACTGTAGCTCTCGTTCCCACGATCGCAACGGATCCAGAATCGCCCGAATCGGAGTCCGGATGCTCCAGTTATCACCCGAATACTGAAAGTAATAAAATGGGGTTAAATATGCAAATAATAATATTTAAAACGTAAATACTGAAATGTAGTAGGGGGTTTTCTGCAAAATTACCCTTTGGATGCGGGTAGACGGGTTAACGGGTCGGGTTTAAATCCACTACCCAAACCCATCACTTAAATGAAAAGGGTAATGGGTTAACGGGTGGAATGAGTAGATATTGGGTTTAGAAGCTTAACCCATTAACGGGTTAATGGGTTTGGGCTTATTGGGTAACAGGTTTCCAATCAACCAATAGGACTTAAAATAGTGGGTTCGGGTGTGACCACTCACCCAACAACACACACACACACTCACACACTTACCCTCACACACACACACACACAGCACACTCACTCTCTCACTCACTCACGCACACAGCCCACACACACACACAGAGACCAACATACACACCCACACACACACTGCCACACACACAGACCAACACACACACACCCACACACACACACACACACACACACTGCCCACACACACAGACCAACACACACTCTCTCACACACACACAACACACACACACACAACACACAACACCACACATAACACCACACACACTCTCTCTCTCACACACACAGCACACCAACACACTCCTCACACACTCACAGAGAGATAGAGAGCAGCAGCAGCATGTGCTGCTGCTGCCTCAGTGCAGGCCGGCCGGCCATCTGGCCGGCGGCGCCCGCCGGCGGCGATCCCGGCCGCCGGCGACGGCTCGATGGTGAGAGAGAGTAAGGGGGAGAGGGAGAGGAAAAGAAAGAAAGAGAAGAAAACAGAGAAAGGAAAGGAAAAGAGAAGAAGAAGAAGAAGAGAGGGAGGAGGCGGCGGCTCGGCTGGGGGCGCGGCCGCCGGTCGGGGACGCGGCCCGGGGTCGCGGGCGGCGGCAGTGGCGACCTCTGGAGACGGGTCGGTTTCTCCCCCATGTTGGGTTGCACAGAGAGGTGAAGAGAGGTTAGAGAGAGAGAGAGATTAGTGATTGTAATTAGAGTGAAGAGAGAGGGAGAGAGAGATTTTTGAGAGAAATTAAATGGAGAGAGAGAAGGGGGAGATTTTAGTGGGAGAGAGAGAGAGGCGGTGGAGCTACAGGATGGTGGTGGGGGATCTCTCTGGAGAAATGGAGAAGAGGAAAGAAAAAGAAAGGAAAAGAAAAGAAATAAAAAAAATTAATATTTAATATTATGATATTGACCCAAAAATTTGGCCAGCTCTGAACGGTGTCCAAAAATTACAAAAAATAGGAAATATTATCCTGAGACGTCAGATGAAGACGGTTTGCAGAAACTCGATCCGGTTTGCAAATTAAAAATCCCGGAAGGTATCGCTGATACGGGCGACACCGGTTTGGCCCGATTTTCGATAAATTCAGAAAAATTCCCAAAAATACCCAAACGTAGATAACACGATTCTAAGACACATGATGAAAGCCGATTCTCAAAATTCTACTCCATTTGTGAAATAAAAATCGGAAGGCCGGTTATCGGTATCGGTCAACACCGACTACGGAGTTTTTCCAAAATAATCCAGAAAAATTTCAGAAAATCCTAAAAAATCTAGAATATTAGAAAATAATTTTTGAAACTGAAATCAACTCAATCGGACTATTACGGAGGTCAAATCAATTTTGTACGTCGTATCGCGTACCGATACTGTGATACGTACACCGGGGATCAGGGTGTTACATTTCTCCCCACCTTATAAAAAATTGCGTCCTCGCAATTTCAATCAGGTGTGAGAACAACATTTTCAACCCCAGAGCCGAAATGTTACGGGTCCACGACACTTCCGCTGCGCACTCTGATATCTATAAGGAACGCCGGATGGAAAAGTAGGGTAGTGAACGAATCCTAACAGACGGGAAGCAAGACGATGTAAGGAAAGCGAGAAGGAAATCGGATGTTCTTGTTGACAACTGGAGGGAAGCAAGGAATACAAACGAGTCAAGGAATGAATGGTCAAGGTCATGGTATTCTTGTACTCGTTGCTGGAATCCCCAAATTCAGATACAGATCAGTTAATCTGAATCTGCTTGTACTGTTGGTAAGAGCCCGAAGATTGATCCAGATGGTTACCCACACCAGGTGTGAAACCTAGGCTCTGATACCACTATGTAACGCCCCGATCCCGTAGGTACGGGGACGTTATGGCGACGTACATACGCGAGGTGACAGCAACCTCACGCGTACGTTGAGCCTCAGTACAGGATATATATACATGAGTTCCAGCATGAAATAGGTACAAGAATACCTGCAGAAAGAGGTCAGTGATCATAACAGATATGAAAAATGGAGATAAATAAGATAACGGAAATAAAACACCAAGATACCTAGGAATACTCCCGATGAGGAAGCTCCGATGTGACTCCATGGTACTCTCGGATACTACGGTACGCGGATCTCTAATCTGGGCACGCAAACCAGGGTCGTCAGAAAGCGACCTAGTGAGTGGTAAAATGAAGGAGGCAGTAATATATACTATAGTAATACAAGCATGATACTACTATAGATACGTGATGGTGTATACCATATAATAAGCAGTAGGAATATATCAACATGTAAGCAGTAGGAATATGTAAACAGGTCATCTTTTACTATCATTATTACCCAACAGGTTATCATCAGGTCATGTCTCTAATCGTATCCAGCTGACGAGTGTACATGCTAGTGGTGCTGTTATAACAGTGAACATGTAGATGGGCATATGCTGCCTAACCAGTATACGGTGTGGTGCATAGACAGTGAAGATGTATGCAAGGTATATAGAAAATAGAATATATGCACATAAGCATGAATAGGATGCCACTACAGAAAGTGTAACCTGTATCGGGTAAAGTCACAAATAGACATGTAACATGATATCGGATAAATGATCAGGTACAATAAGAAGTACAACTATACAATAGGAAACATGTATCAGGCAAGGAACAATAACAAGTAGTCAACATGTATCAGGCAAGTCATGTAACATTATCGGGATCGGGACAGTTCATGTTATTTATACAATAGTAGCAATCAGTACCACTTGATATTTTAATCATTCTCTTCCAGTGTCCCATACCATTGGCAGTTCATACTGGAGCCCGCACTCCAGTCGAACCCATCCGGACATGGCCTACGGGTACCATTATCCAAACGAGAGAGTGACCAAATAACAAGTGTTCCCGACGTCACTATTGTGTATACTGTTTTATTATGTTAATTGGAAACTCGTGGTCGAAGAGTTCTTATCGGGTAGGTGTATCCCGTACATACCCGGGATCACGGCCTTTATCAGACCCCTGGCTGCTGAGACCAGGGCCCTCCGCTAAGAGGGGAACAATAATCAAGTAACAATAGCTCATGGAGCAATTGGTAGGAAGCACTACCATCCCCTGCAGTGGGAGAACAATATGGATCCAATACATCACCCGATAAGATCTAATCAACCGTCAAGTCTCCCCCATACCCCAGTTATCATTATGATCTGTTATATCAAGTATACAATGTAACAAGAACAACTACTGTACATGATACAGGTAACATGTTAACTGGACCTGAGCTCTGTTGATAGCGTAGAACAATATAACGAGAATCGGAAACAATATATCGGGAACAATATCACAGGAACAATATACCATGAACAATATCCCGGTAAACGGGAACAATAGATGTGGGATTCCCACGTATCGCATATCAACAGCTCGCATGTCCAGTAACAGGAATATCCATATCAATAACAGGAAGCAATCATGTAACATGAATACAGTAACATGGTAATATAATACATGTAATATAAACGGGGATCCATATGACAAGAATAATGCATGTGTGGCCGTGATGTGTAAACATGACATGCACGTGTAACAGTAATATGTAAGCATAACAAGCACGTGTAATAGTGATAATGCGGTAGTCCGTGCATGGGTATATCAGTGTACCAGTGGAATGCCTATGAGTAGCACTAATCCGTATAATCGATCTATGTCTCACTAGTCCATGTCATATCAGTGGTCAGTGTATTATCATGTCAAGTACACTACCATAGTCGTGTAATGCTGATATCGGTGCATGTACTAACGGTGTCCAATAGTCATGTCAAGTGTAGTGTCATCGAGTACCATGAATTAGTATACCTGTGACGATAGTTATCTAACTGTGAACTATTACATGAAGTAAGAGTATCCACTAATATGGTGACCTAGTGGCTCGTGAGTCAGTGGTGATACCGGCATGATATCTGTGGTCAAGTTGTCTATGTCTCTATTTCTTGTTTCTACAATTGTCTCCCTATATTATGTTACATCAGGAAATACCTAACTATATTACATGAATCATCTATTACAATGGGTGTTCAACATGTATCAATTAATAATGAATTATTTCTTTTATCCATAATCCAGCTATATCAATCAATGTCTAGATTAAACATGGTAAAATATAAATTATATCATCTATTACAATGGGTGTTCAACATGTATCAATTAATAATGAATTATTACCGTCTTTTATCCATAATCCAGTATATCAATCAATGTCTAGATTAAACATGGTAAAATATAAATTATAAAAGAAAAATACTCACAAACTAGCTACAGGACTGTAGCTCTCGTTCCCACGATCGCAACGGATCCAGAATCGCCCGAATCGGAGTCCGGATGCTCCAGTTATCACCCGAATACTGAAAGTAATAAAATGGGGTTAAATATGCAAATAATAATATTTAAAACGTAAATACTGAAATGTAGTAGGGGGTTTTCTGCAAAATTACCCTTTGGATGCGGGTAGACGGGTTAACGGGTCGGGTTTAAATCCACTACCCAAACCCATCACTTAAATGAAAAGGGTAATGGGTTAACGGGTGGAATGAGTAGATATTGGGTTTAGAAGCTTAACCCATTAATGGGTTAATGGGTTTGGGCTTATTGGGTAACATGTTTCCAATCAACCAATAGGACTTAAAATAGTGGGTTCGGGTGTGACCACTCACCCAACAACACACACACACTCACACACTTACCCTCACACACACACACACACACACAGCACACTCACTCTCTCACTCACTCACTCACGCACACAGCCCACACACACACAGAGACCAACATACACACCCACACACACACTGCCCACACACACAGACCAACACACACACACCACACACACACACACACACACACACTGCCCACACACACACAGACCAACACACACTCTCTCACACACACACAACACACAACACACACACACACACAACACACAACACCACACACAACACCACACACACACTCTCTCTCACACACACACAGCACACCAACACACTCCTCACACACTCACAGAGAGATAGAGAGCAGCAGCAGCATGTGCTGCTGCTGCCTCAGTGCAGGCCGGCCGGCCATCTGGCCGGCGGCGCCCGCCGGCGGCGATCCCGGCCGCCGGCGACGGCTCAGATGGTGAGAGAGAGTAAGGGGGAGAGGGAGAGGAAAAGAAAGAAAGAGAAGAAAACAGAGAAAGGAAAGGAAAAGAGAAGAAGAAGAAGAAGAAGAAGAAGAAGAAGAGAGGGAGGAGGCGGCGGCTCGGTCGGGGACGCGGACGCCGGTCGGGGACGCGGCCCGGGGTCGCGGGCGGCGGCAGTGGCGGCCTCTGGCGACGGGTCGGTTTCTCCCCCATGTTGGGTTGCACAGAGAGGTGAAGAGAGGTTAGAGAGAGAGAGAGATTAGTGATTGTAATTAGAGAGAGAGTGAAGAGAGAGGGAGAGAGAGAGATTTTTGAGAGAAATTAAATGGAGAGAGAGAAGGGGGAGATTTTAGTGGGGGAGAGAGAGAGGCGGTGGAGCTACAGGATGGCGGTGGGGGATCTCTCTGGAGAAATGGAGAAGAGGAAAGAAAAAGAAAGGAAAAGAAAAGAAATAAAAAAAATTAATATTTTAATATTATGATATTGACCCAAAAATTTGGCCAGCTCTGAACGGTGTCCAAAAATTACAAAAAATAGGAAATATTATCCTGAGACGTCAGATGAAGACGGTTTGCAGAAACTCGATCCGGTTTGCAAATTAAAAATCCCGGAAGGTATCGCTGATACGGGCGACACCGATTTGGCCCGATTTTCGATAAATTCAGAAAAATCCCCAAAAATACCCAAACGTAGATAACACGATTCTAAGACACATGATGAAAGCCGATTCTCAAAATTCTACTCCATTTGTGAAATAAAAATCGGAAGGCCGGTTATCGGTATCGGTCAACACCGACTACGGAGTTTTTCCAAAATAATCCAGAAAAATTTCAGAAAATCCTGAAAAATCTAGAATATTAGAAAATAATTTTTGAAACTGAAATCAACTCAATCGGACTACTACGGAGGTCAAATCAATTTTGTACGTCGTATCGCGTACCGATACTGTGATACGTACACCGGGGATCAGGGTGTTACAATATTTGATTAACACATTTATTATACATGTTAATTTTTAAAAGTAGATTTAATTTAATAATATTTGTAAATTTTAAGTCACCAAATAATTAATTTTGTTGTTCCACTTTTTCATTTGCACTTTCACATTACTAATCAAACACCATAAAACACAATATATTTTTTTTACTCACACTTTCACATTATTAATCAAACACTATAAGCTTACTCGTGAAAAATCCACTTTCCCACTTACACTTTCATATTTTCCATTCACATTTACGACTTGCACTTTTATGTTGCAACAAAACAAACAAGCCTAAAACACGCACACACCCCTTAATTTCTCCTCGAGAAAACCAGTAAATTTGCTACCTGTTACTATCTCTTTAAAATTCCAAGTATATTATATTAGGAAACAAAACAATTGTACTCTGAAGTATATTATATTAGGAAAAACTCAATTTCTTATAACTTTATAATAGTTACCCCTAAAATTTATGTTATCAATTATGTCAAGAAACTAATTAATTATGTATTTACTACATGCTATTTAATATAAAAAATAATATTAAATATTTATATGATTGTGTACCGTAGAGAATTCAAGGATTATAAAATGACATTTATATCCATAATAAATAATAACTATCAGATTAACCCATATATTACCTATGATTCTCATATATTAGGCATTACATCCGTGGAGTTATAAATTTAACAAGGCTTATTTTCTAAATATCGTATTAAAAAACTTTTAGGGTTTTCTCAAAAAAAAATCTAAACTTCAATAATCCCAAAATTCCCCCTAAACTATCCCAAAAATTCCAGAAAACCCTCTGCAGTCAGCTAGCAGTTTGGGAGGTGTACGTGCTCATCACATGCATTTTTTAAGATGATAGAAACAGGCGTGGGTTGGTTATAAAGTGGGATCCAACAAAGAAATAAAAGAGGAGAAAAAGCCAGAGAGAGGGAGGCAGTGGCGATAGCGGGCGGAGGACGGCACCGACGATCGGGGTAGGGCAGCGACTCTATGGTTAGCAGAAGTGATGGCCTATAGGCGACAAGAAGAGGAGAGTGAAATGGGAGAAAGAAAGAAGAGGAAGAAAAAGAAGTGAAGAGAAGAGAAGAAGACAGAGGAGTAGGGGAGAGGGCTGACGGCCTGGCGTTGTCGCGGCAGTGGCAACTAGGTTGCACGACAGTGGAGCTCGCGACCGAGCAAGAGGAGGAAGAGGTGTGGCTGCCGGTCTCAAGAAGAGAAGGGGGCTTTGGGTACTTCTAGAGAAAGAAAGGAGAGAGGGGGTCAGGTAGGAGGGTGAGTAAGGGGGTTTTAGAGGGAAAAAATAAATAAGAACTTATTTTAACTATTTGAGAGTCAGTGATAAATGGGTCATTTCACATGCCTATTAATGGCGTTACAAGAGAAAACTGAGAAACATATAGTTTAGGGGAGTATTTTGGGATTATTAAAGTTTAGGATTTTTTCAGAAAATACTGAAAGTTTAATAGGGTATTTAGAAAATAAGCCATTTAACTAAATAATACTATAATTTATTTATTTATTTTCTTAAGGAATTTACTTATTTATTTATGTTAAGATGAAGAATTTCAAAGCTAAAAGATTAAACTTGCTTGTATGAAATGAGTTTATTTTGAATACTTAGATTTAAATTTTGCAACATTTCTTCTATGACTTTTTTTCTTTTATTGTTACTATATTTTATATTGCTTGTGTTAGGATTGTGACTGAAATACGTCATGAAGATAGACGAAACTTTGGAGATCAAAGAACGGATGTGCACAAGGAATTGTGCACAATATAAATTGAATTATACTTGGTATAGTCGACTAATGATGAGAATTAGTCAACTTATATATTAGTATAGTCGACTAAGTCTTGCAAACAGAAAGTAAGGATCTCGAATTTTTGATAGAGTAGTCGACTTATACTTTTGTATAGTCAACTAATAGACATGATTAGCCGACTAATATTGGGTCTGGCTGTTTTCTTTTCTGGACAGTTTTGAGTTGGCTTCGTGTTTTCTACTTCTGAGTCAGTGACTTTTCTATTGATGGAGTTTGTTTAGGACTGGAGGAGTTCTATGGTTTATAAATAACCCCTTATGTTAGCCTTCAATAAATTCAATGAACTAGTAATTCCAAAAGGGTGCAATTCATCAAGTGAGAGATTCGTGAGAGAAGTTTTAGCTATAAGGGTTCGCTATTCTAGGCGACCATAAAAAAGCTTGTAATCTTCTTAGCAAGAGGCGTAAGTGATTCTTATTGTACTCCTCCAAAGTTTAATAAAGTTTCTCCCCTTCTCTCGTTGATGTACACACGATCTATTTGATCGGTGAAACTATGTTAAATTGTGTGTTGGCTTTCTAGACTTCAGAATACCTCATATCTTCTTCTTGTTGCTCGTTGATCCCCTGTTCCTTCCACTATACCACCCCAACAATCCGTCATTGGGTGAGATTCATGACAATCAATATTAGAGCATACAAATTGTTATCAATTTGTATCAAATCAAGGTCAACATAAAAATGTCTGCAATCAAATTTGATATTCAGAAGTTCGATAATGTCACCAATTTCAGCATGTGGCTTATTAGGATGAATGCCATCTTGACCCAGAGCGGGTTGAAGAAAGCACCATTCGGGAGGGATAAAAGGCCTCAAGACATGAAGGAAGAAATTTGGTAGGAGTTGGATGAGAAAGTTTTGACAGCTTTTCAGTTTTGCTTGGGGGATGAAGTGTTGAATGAGTTTTCTTTAGAGAAAACATCTTGATTGTGAAAGCGACTTCAGGACCACTATCTAATGGTGAATCGATTAATTCTGAAGCAGCATCTCTTTCCTCTCCGCATGTATGAAGGTACATCTATCAAGTCTCATATTGTAGAATTTTTTTCTATTATCAATCATTTAGATAATATAGAGTAAGATAGAAAATGAGGATCAATCACTTCTGGTACTATATTCTTTACCTTCTTCATATAAGAGCCTTAGGGAAGCTATCATCTATGTAGGCAAATCAACTATAAATGTTATAAGGTCAAGCAACATCTACTTAACAAGGACAAAATTGACAACTAGTTGACAAGTGAATCTCAGCGTGATGACTCCGGACAAGCTCATTTTTCAAGGGAGAAGAGTAATAATTAAAGTTTCATGGGTAACCCAAAATAAAAGAATTTGGTATGCAACTAGTGTGACAAGAAGGGGCGCATTGGAGCTGATTGTTGAGTTCAAAAGAAGAAACAATCAAATGCTAATGTCACTCAACTGGCTGGAGGGGATGAAGATCAGTGTAACATTCTATATGTTACAGACAGATCGGTCAATAATAAAGATAGATTATTTACTCTGAATGTTTACAACATATCAGTTCCAATAGGAAGATGTTCTCCTTATATACTTCGGATCAAGGGGGAGAGGTCTTTATGAAAAATTCTTCCACAAACAAGGTGATTGGTGAAGGAACAATTCAATTTTGTTCTCATGATAGATGTCACTATTCTCCAAGGCATTCGTCATGTTCTCAAATCAAGGTACAATCTCATCTCTCTTAGAAACCTACATGGAAATGGGTTCAGTTTCATTTCTGAAGATGATCTTATGGAAGTTTTCAAAGAGGCCCATGAGAAGTTTCATGCCGAACATGTCAACAATTCTACATGTTGTAAATTCAGAGATTACAGTTATCCTCGGCTTCAAGAGCGAAGGTTATGGAAGAATCAGAGACTAAAATAGTTTCGAGCTCGGATGTTCAGTTTTACCCCGAAGAGAGATTGAAACTAGGCATGAAACTAGAAAGTCCAGATTGTTACTCCTATGGTGGAACAAATTCTCATAAATCTTATGTGGATCAAGAAGATCATTGGGTGATCAAGTTCAAATCAGGCCTGAACTTATTTGACTTAATCAAGTTATGAAACCCGTGAGGGGTTTATGGAGAAAAGGAAGTGAAATGGAGATAAAGTCAAGAGTTATTCAATTGTGCATTAATGTAAGTACATGAAGCATGGTGGCTATTTTCAGATTTGAACGTATTCAAGCCAAGAAGGAGATTGTTAGAATTATGACTGGATACATCGTGAAGGTAGACGAAACTATGGAGATCAAAGAACAAACGAAGGAGTTGTGCACAGTATAAGTCAACTTATACTTGGTATAGTCGACAATGATGAGAATTGATTGACTTATACATTGGTATAGTCGATTAAGTCTTGCAAATAGAAAGTAAGGGTCTTGGATTATTGACAGAGTAGTCGACTTATGCTTTTATATAGTCGACCAATAGACATGATTAGTCAACTTATAGTCGACTATTATCAGGCTGGTTGTTTTCTTTTCTGGATCTGTTTCTATTTTTTAGTTGGATTCGATTTTTCTTTCTTTTGAGATAGTGATCGTTCGTATTGATTGAGTTTTTTTAGGACGAGAAGAATCTTATGGTTTATAAATAACCCCTTGGGGTAGCCTTCAATAAAAGTCAATGAATTAGTAATTTCAAAGGGTGTAATTTATGAAGTGAGATATTCATGATAGAAGTTTTAGCTATAAGGGTTTGCTGTTATAGGCGGCCATCAAAGAGCTTGTAATCTTCTTAACAAGAGGTGTAAGTGATTTTATTATACTCTCCCAAAGTTTAATAAAGTTTCTCCCCTTCTCCTGTAGACATTCACACAATTGATCGGTGGAATCACATTAAATTGTGTGTTGGCTTTTTATACTTCAAAATATCTTATCTCTTCTTTGTGTTGCTCATCGATCCCGTGTTTCTTCCGCTGCGCCACCCCAACGATCCATCATGGGGCAGATTCATGATAATCTGTATCAGAGCGCACATATTATTATCAGTTTGTATTAGAGTAAGGTCAACATGAAAATGTCTGCATTCAAGTTTAACATTCCGAAGTTCGATGGTGCATCAATTTCAGTAGGTGAAAAATTAGAATGAATGTCATCTTAACCCAGAGTGGGTTGAAGAAAGCACTATTCGAGAGGGAGAAAAATTCTCAAGACATAAAGGAAGAAACTTGGTAGGAGTTGGATAAGAAAGCTTTGATAGCTATTCAACTTTGCTTAGCGGATAAAGTGTTGGATGAGTTTTTTTGGAGAAAATAACATCTTCATAGTGGGAGCAACTTCAGGACCACTATCTGAAAAGTCATTGGTGAATCAGTTGATTCTGAAGCATCATCTCTTTCTTCTCCACATGCATGAAGATACACCTTTCAAGTTTCACATTGCAGAATTTTTCTCTATTATCCATGCTTTAGATAAGATAGAGGTTAAGATAAAAGATGAGAATCAAACACTTCTAATATTGTGTTCTTTACCTTATTCATATAAGAGTTTAGGGAAGCTATCATCTATAGAGGCAAATCAACTATTAAGGTCAATGAAGTTAAGGTGCATCTATTCAATAAGGACAAAATTGACAACCACTTGACAGGTGAATCTCAGCGTAATGATTCCAAGCAAGCTCATTTTTCAAGGAGAAGAGTAATAATTGAAGTTCCATGGGTAACTAAAACACAAGAATTTGGTGTGCAACTGGTGTCACAAGAAGGGGTACATTAGAGCTGATTGTTAGATTTGAAAAAAGAAACAACCAGATGCTAATGTCACTGAACTGGCTAGAGGGGAGGAAGATCAATGTGACATCTATCTGTTACAGACAGATCAGTCAGTAACAAAGATGGATTATTGACTCTGAATGTTCACAGCATATCAGTTCTAATAGGAAGATGTTCTCCTTATACACTTCAGTTCAAGGGAGAGAGGTCTTCATGAGGAATTTTGCCACAATAAGGTGATTACGAAGGAACATCCACTTTCATTCTCATGATCTTTCATTTTCATAATGGATGCATCACTACTGTTCAAGGCATTCATCATATTCCCAAATCAAGGTTATCTCATCTCTCTTAGAGCCCTACATGGAGAAGGGTTCAGTTTCAGTTCTGAAGACGATCTTATGAAAGTTTTCAAAGAGGTCCATGTGAAGTTTTAGGCCAAACGTGTCAGCAATGTTTACATGTTGTGAAAATTCAGAGGTTACAGTTTGTGGATTGCAATTATCCTCGGCTTCAAAAGCGGAGGTTGTGGAATCGAAAACTACAATGGTTTCAAGCTCTGATGTTCACTTTTATCCTGAAGAGAGATTGAGACTAGGCGCGCAACAAAAAAGTCTAGATCGTTACTCCTATAGTGGAGAAAATTCTTATAAATCATGTGTAGATCAAGATGATTGTTGGGTGATCAAGTTCAAGAGTTGTTCAATTGTGCATTGATGTGAGCACATAGAGCATGGTGTCTATTCTCAGACTTGGACATATTCGTTTGTTAGGATTGTGACTGAAATACGTCATGAAAGTAGACGAAACTTCAAAGATCAAAGAACGGATATGAACAAGAAGTTGTGCACAGTATAAGTCAACTTATACTTGGTATAGTCGAATAATGATAAGAATTAGTCGACTGATACATTGATATAGTCGACTAGGTCTTGCAAACAGAAAGTAAGAATCTCTAATTTTTGACAGAGTAATCTAAATCGACTTAGACATTTGTATAGTCGACTAATAGACATGATTAGTCGACTATTATCGAATCTGGTTGTTTCCTTTAATAGATCTGTTTTCAGTTTTGAGTTGGATTCAAGATTTCTTTCTTCTAAGGTGGTGACCGTTCGTATTGATGGAGTTGTTTAGGATTAGAAGAGTTCTATGGTCTATAAATAACCTCTTGTGAGTAGCCTTCAATAAAATTCAATGAATTAGTAATTCCAAAAGGGTGTAATTCATCAAGTGAGATATTCATACGAGAAGTTTTAGCTATAAGGGTTCGATGTTCTAGGCGGCCATCAAAGGGCTTATAATCTTCTTAGGGAGAGGTATAAGTGATTCTTATTGTACTCGTCAAAGTTTAATAAAGTTTTTTCCCTTCTCTCGTGGATGTACACACAATCTGTTTGATCAGTGGAACCACGTTAGATTGTGTGTTGGCTTTCTATACTTCAGAATATCTCATCTCTTCTTCTCGTTGCTCGGCGATCCCGTGTTTCTTACGCAGTGTTGCCCCAGTAATCCATTGTGGGGGTAGATTCACGACAATTGGTATCAGAGCATACAAATTGTTATCAACTTTTTGGATGTTAGTTATGATTTCCTTCTAGTGGGATTAAATAATTTTAGTCTTTAGTCAATTTAGTTGGTGTTAGAATTGTCAAGCAAACAAGCCTTGAAATCTAGTATTATTGGTTAGGCACTGAAAATTTGACAACTCATTCTTTTAGTAGAGAAAAAAAATACCTCAAACATAAGGAAAAATTGGCTGCAACCATATATTTCTTAATATAATTAGGAACAAACTCAGCTTTGTAATTTGTTTAGCCTCAACATCATCTACGTCAGCAAAAAGCAATCCTTCTTCCCTATATAATTTTGTTTCTCTTTTTACCTTTTTCTCATATCCAGGCATTGTTCTTCACCGCTTGGCCTGAAGGAAGCGTACTTCCCATTGTAGGTGAGTCTCGCCACGTGCTTCAGCACCATTCAATATTCGATCTCGATCTCTAGACGATAAAGAGAATTGAATCGAATCGATCACATAGCAGGGAGAGAGTCGGATGTATGGACTGGGGGACTTGAATTGTATATCGATCATTATTACTGGTACCATTTTATGTAAAATGGCAAAAAGAAAGGATTATGCTTTATTATTGTATTTTATTAAAAAAACAAAAGTTTTAGTATTTTTTGTTCGGAAGCTTGATGTGCTCTCATTTTTGGACATAGTACTGTAGCTGAGAATATGTTTTTATATCATGGACTGCTATCATGGCTTTGGTAAGGACTGCGATTATGACCGCAGTCTTAATAACGAGTCAAAAACAAGGCAATTTGTGGGCATTATGATCATGATAAAAACTCAAAAATAAGATATTTTTTAGGACTGTGATCATAGTCACATTCCTAAAGAGTAAAAAACAAAGCATTTTTGTGATAACTGCGATCATAGTCGCAATCCTAATAAAGAGGACCGCAATCATGATCACAGTCCTACAAAGACTCAAAACAGGACATTTTTGTAAGGACTGCGATCATGATCGATCATAATAAAGAGGACTGTGATTATAATCGCAGTCCTATAAAGACTCAGAAACATGATATTTTTGTAAGGACTGCTATCATGATCGTAATCCTAATAAATACTTAGAAATAGAGTATTTTGTGAGAACTGCAATCATGGTTGTAGTCCTCTATTCCAGCAATCTGCATTTTCGAGCGATCGATTTTTTCGAAGTAATTACTGTAGGGTATTTGCATCTTTCGCCGCTAAGGTGCGCTTCAACCCTTGACATGTAGGCACACATCCTTGCTTTTAAGAAGGATGTGGCTGAAGAGATAAAATTAGGTGGGTAAATTTTTTTTGCTAATTTTGGTTTGACATAGGTGGCTAAACAAAATCCCCATTTTTAAATAAAGCTAGTAAAATTAATTATTATTGAGTTAATATTTTTCTTAACTGAATACTACAAATGTTAACTAAGGGGATTTCATTTCAGCCATCTAAGTCAAATTATAATTAGGAAGAAACTTACTCACATAATTTTATTTGTTTTAACCACCTCTTTTTTTAAAGAAAGAATGTATGCCCACGTGTCAAGTGCTGAAGCGCTTATAAGCATCGAAAGACAAAAATGCCCCTAAGTAGTTGCTTTAGAAAAAGCCGACCGCTTTGAAAATGCCTTATTTTTTAGGACTGCGACTGTGATCGCAGTCCTCACAAGTCGCAGTCTTCACAAAAATGTCTTATTTTTGAAGACTGCGATCATAGTCACAGTTCTCACAAAATGCACTATTTCACAGTCCTCACAAAATGCACTATTTATGAGAATTGCGATCATAATCAAGTCCTCACAAAAATGTCATGTTTCTGAGTCTTTATGGGACTGCGACCATGATCACAATCCTTTTTAATAGGGTTGCGATTATTATCACATTATTTACAAAAATATCTATATTTGAATCTTTATGAGGACTGCTAACATGATTGCAGTTCTAAAAGAGGATTGCGATCATGGTCACAGTGCTCACAAAATATCTTATCTTTTAGTTTACATGATTGTGATCCTTACAAAATGCCCTATTTCCGAGTCAGTCCTCATAGAACACTACGATCAAAAGTCGCAATCCTCATATTAGCATCACCATTATCAGCATACCCCATCCACTAACATCTAATGATCCCTATTGCTTTCGAGATCTAAACACAAATAAAACTCATCGCGAGCACAGACAAACAATATCTGCAAAAGGTTGATCTCAAAAAGAAAATTTTAAGGGGCTCCACCTCCGACCCTGAAAGTGGGGCTCCTCGCCCCCTTCCAACCCCCACAGCGACCTGACCGCGCAGATCGACCCGCGAATAACTCTGCATCGGGGTCAAGATTGAGGAGAGAACAACGTCAGGGGGTGATGGGTGTAACTCCCCGATCCCGTGAGTATGAAAATGTTACTGTAACGTATATGCACAGGGCAGAAAATACCCTCACATATATACGCTAAGTATCAGTATAGATAAGAATCATAGTACGGAAGTATGTGGTGCATTATATATTCCAACAAAAGAGTACAATTACAAAGTTATCACATGATGTAACATAATATTACAAGTATATTACATCACCCGGAGGCACAAAAGTAGAAAACAAGAAGATATATATGTATGAACAGTACAAAAGAAGCTACGAGTTACAAAAAGGAAATTCGAGAGCCGAGCGAAGGGTGGAAGAAAATGACCCCGAACGGTCAACTGATGATCCACTACGCTACCGTTGCATAACTCCGATCAACAGGAAGTCCACCATGGTCCAAGCTCCAGGAGCTGCACATGCAGGTCTAGGGAAGTCAGAAAGCTGCCCAATAAGTGATAAGATGAGTGCCAAGTAGCGTGTATAAACAAACACACATGTAGAGCATGTATTGAAAATCATGTCCTGAGCATAAACACACATGAGCAGGCAATGAGGCATCAATTAAAGTAAATGCGACAAAACCAGTTGTTCGAACCTAAATTATGGATCGTGAGATTAGTACGTCGAAGGAATAATCCAAACAAGAAAATTCTCACATATATACCATATATCCCACGTCACCATAACCTGAGTTCATACAACCCGAGTTGTCTCCTAACTAAGAAAAAGCATAAAACAGATAAAATCGGATGTGGGCAATACCAGTTGTATAATGCCCAGTTTACTGCTTCATAAGACTAGTACATCGAAGGAATAATTTAAACAAGAAATCCCTCATATGTGTGTATGTGTGTGTGTGAGGGTTATATCTTATGTCTCATGTCACCATAATTTGAGTTCATACAACCCAATTTATTAAACAACATGATGAAATATTAACTAGCATTTTATTATTATTACTCATTTTACCCATATATCTAGGTATGCGTCCTAGCGTTCCAACACACATACATTCATATTGAGTAAGTTGAGATTGTTATTGAAAACTGATAGGGAAACCAACGAATTATATTTACAATGGGTCTCGTGCATACCCTGGACCATGACCCATGATGTTTCGTTGATGATATGAAACCTACCACGAGGTAAATCAGGGGCAAAGGGTCTTATTGTATACCCTGGGAAGAGGCATAATAATCAGAGTGACAGCACACCCCGTTGAACACTTAGAGGCCCACAAGTAAAACCAAAGTTCAATTAGTCACACAACATACCTAATACCATTGTAAATAAAATCATGTATTGAAGTCCATTAGTTTTCCAGACCTAGTGTAAGTTGTCCTTTTCATTACTCATTATGTGATTATCAATTTACGGGAAGAGCAGGAGCATGTTAGGCAGGCACATGAGTATGGTACAGGAGTAATGAGGTATAATAGGATATCAATTATTACATTCCCATAATGTAATGACTATGAGTCAAGTGTTAATAAAAACAAGTGTCAGGCAATAACATGTTAGGTGCTAAGTAATAACATACAGGCGTCAGGTGATAACATGCAGAAGTCAGATATCGATAAAAAATTAAATGATAGCACAACAGATATTAACTGTCGTATAACATAATACGGGAAAATAGTACTGATATAAGAGATTAGTACAAATACCGAAAAATAATACAGTTCTTGAAAAATAGTATAAGTAAAGATTTTAAACTCTTTATAACCATCAAGAAAAGAATAAGAGTTAAATTATTTAATTATCCAGGCGGAACTTGATCAAGCTAAAGCAAAGCCAGACCGTGTTTGCATTACACAAGGCACATGATAGAGCTTGGCTCCTAGCGGAGCTAGCATACAACTCTAATGTTAAAGCGTTCGGCGAGTATCACTCGCGGCGAAGCCACGATAACGTACAGCTATCGCTCACGGCAAAGTCATACTCGCAGCAAAGCTAAATGTACACTGTGAAGCCGCGTATGAACGCCCTGCTAACACACGAAACGAAGCCGCGCTTGTGGCGAAGCTAACCGGATGCAGCGAATTTGCGTATGAATGCCTAGTTATGCATGTGGTGAAGCTATACTCGAACGAGTTACCTGTAAAGCACTGAGCGCTAAGCTCGTCTCCCGACGGAGTTAATAGAAAACCCGAAGGTTAAGTCCAAAAATTGAGAAAAGCAGGAATAAAGTTAGCGAACAAACAAGCGAAAATCCAAGCGGATCTAAGCAAAGCTGGAGCAAAGCTAGCGTACATTGCTAGACGTTGTCACGCTCGACGTGGTTACCGCTCGTGGCGTAGCTAAACACGCGTGATGAGCGAGCGTGTAAACGCTATGGCATCGCACGTGGCGAAGCCGTGCTCACTACGTAACTATGCTCAAACAGAGTTAGCGGTAAAGTACTGAGCGCTAGACTCGCCTACCAGGCGGAGCATGAAAAGCTCAGAGGGATAAGGGCGACCACGAAGGGTTGGCCAAATAAGAAAGAACCTGAAGGCTGAATAGGTACCTACATAAGTGTTAGTACCAAACATGCATATATATAACAAGTAATAGAATTGCCAAGCGGTTAAGCCCGAAGGCTAAGTGGAGAGCCCCAAGGCTAACGACCACGAAGGGTCAGCCAAGCAAAATAATAAAGTAATGCCACAAGCAATATATACATACATATATTAAACTACGCTATTACAAGCAATCATCATACCGATATACAAATATACGTGCCCACAATACAAATACAACAATCCCAAATATATTACGAAATACAAAATGTCCATCGAGCGGGGTACCCAATAAAGCAAGAACACTCGCCTAAAATTCCTCAGAATACGCCGTAAAAATCCTAGAAACTCCAAAAACCAACGTGAATACATGATCAAATATGTTAAAATATAAAGAAGGGGGAGAGAACTAGAGAGAGGAGAGAGAATTAAAAAGAGATTGAGGGCCTGGCTCACGTAAGGGAAAAACAGGGGCCCACGACTTGACCGTGGACCCAAGCAGCGCCGGCCAACCCCATGTGGCTGATGGTGGCGCCAAATAAGTTGGGGAGAGTGGGAGTGAGGTGAGGGGTGTGGGATTTTGGTGTTGGGTGATGGTGATTTTAGAGGAGGAAGGAGATGGTGGAACTGAAAATGTGGAAGGAAGGAGGAGGTAATGGGAATTGGTTGTTGATTGTACACGTATTTTGCATTCTTTTTATTACACTTCTACATTGGTCGCGTAATAAATCTACTAATTTTCTTATCTTAAATGTTTATTTTGTCGAAGATAATCATAGAAAGAAAGAAGATAAAACCAAATAAAACCCAGTTAAATTCTAATTTAATTGGATCTATTTGGTTAACCGAGGATAATCCCAAATTTAGTTCAGTTTAATTAGTTTTTAAGGATTTATTCGGTTTATTGAAGATCAAACGAGGATATCACCAAAATCAGAGCCAAAACTGAAAATCTATCAGAAGATAAAGAAGCATCGGAGGGCCAGAATCCACGCTCCCCTGGATCTAGCCAGATGGCCAGATCTAGGCTGCGGGTTTATGATCAAAGCTGCGAATCCGCGACAATCTTATTAAATCTCGGGTAGCGTTTACTCCCGCTATCTGTATACTCCTCTCTCCAGTTCATTTTTGCTATAAATACTGCAAATTTCAATGAAGAATGGAAACGATTCTGCAGAGAACATAGACTAGGCTATTCTATAGTTTGTAACTTAAGTTTTTAGCTTTCTTTTATATAATTTTTATTTTTCCTCATGTAATTGAAAGGAGAGGAAAGTTTCATGAAGGAATGAGAGTGAAGTTTGTACTGAGGGTGACACCGGTGTAAGTTCTTTTTCTTTCATTTTTATTTGAATTGAATCAAAGTTATGTTTTCATGTTCTTCTTTCTCTACTTCTTCTCTTACTCTTCTTCTACCAGCTTTTGATGATAATTTAAAAGAAACCTATAGCATCAAACATGCTGCCATTACAAGGGCCCTTGATGGCTTATGGTGATGGATAGCTGTTTCTATTTATTTTCTGCTTTCATTTAAGTTCATAGTTTAAGTCTGAGAATGGGAAAGATCCTATTTGCCATGTTTTACTCGCCTTCAAGATGAGGTAAGTCTTCGCCAAGGATTCAAGATAAGTCATCAATCGGAAGAGGTAAGTAAGTTCTTTTAGGTTTTCTTTCTTTCTTATAATTTTTAGTTTAGATCACCTCCATTACCAACTATCAACTCTTTATTATTTTTATTTCTTTGTATAAACTCATTTTTCATTTTTTTTACCTTCTCAATCTACCACTTTCTTCTTAACTTAATAATAATTTTTTCCTTTTCTTTACAAGAACAAGAGAAGAACTTTTAACCATCTTTTGTAAACTAAAAGAGAACTTACAACAAGCTTCCATCGCTAGTCCCTCCTTGTGGATCACGATACACATAGCTACTTGTTATCATGGTAATATTGAGGACCTAGCACTGTTTAAAACTTTTGTATTTTTCTGTGTGCAGGTTTGGCTCTATCAAAATTTTCACGTCGTTGCCGGGGAGGGATGGTAAATAACTCTTTTTATTTACTTTATTGGTTAACTTTCTTCTTTTTTCTTGGTGTGCAATGATTGATATCAAGGAAACGAGAGCTGCAATGGACATATAAGTGTCTCTGAACTCTGCTCTAGAAAGCAGAGCCCAAAAGACCTCAGTATTACTGTACAAATGCGGCAATCTGAGAGGACTACTCACCTAGATTTCTTTGTAGGGTGACTGAACTTTAATGATTTAGTTTTTGCGTGCTTTAGTTTCTTATGTAATATAATCTGCATTTATTGTCTAATTCAATAGTAAATAGTTGATTGTAAATGCTAAAAACAGTTTAGACTTTGCATTTAGGCACGTGTCTATTTCGTTACATATTCTATTTACTGTTGAAGAGTGATGGAGCCAAGGTATATGTGCATAGCATATAGTTTAGGAAACATATGTTGAGTGATGTATATTTCTTAAAGTGTTGCCTTTTCTATATACCTGCACTTGCACGAATACGATTAAGGGCACATCCTTAAACAAGACTTGCAGGAATACGATTAAGAGCACATCCTTAAACAAGATAAGGTGGAAAATCACCCTTCCTTAGCCACAAACAATCTCCTCACTCACTAACCCAAGCCTCACTTAAAATTGAGTAGACATTGGCCCTAGGGACATCTCGGACACAATAGGAGACTGACTTAAAGGGAAAGTTGATTAGAATATGACTCTTATCAAATCTGTGTCAAAGGTTGGGGATTGAAAGGCGAAACTTCAAAAGCTGGTGGTTTGCTGTAATACCCCGTTCCCAGAATACGTACTTAGTTGCGTATTCAGATTTTCGGTCGTATTTTTTCGATTTGTTTCCTGTATTTATTCCGTATTATGAATTCCTTATATGACTGTTTTGTCTTGGATTGGATTCGTGGATTCGGAGTCAGCCCTAGTCTGAACCGAAGGCCCGATCCTAGAGT